>JASCZW010003310.1:0-30394 GCA_034211315.2 Aedes japonicus | reverse complement strand
ACAGAGAGGAGGGGTCCTGAACCATCATAGAAACATTTTTGCCTCCAGAAAACCTTCACACATGCCAAATTTGGTTCCATTTGTTTGATTAGTTCTTGAGTTATGCAGAAGCTCTCTGTCTCATTTGTATGAGAGCCTTCCCTTCTAGAGAAGGGAGGGGTCTCAAACTTCCATAGAAACATTTCATGCCTCGAAAATCTCCCACATGCTAAATTTGGTTTCCTTTGCTTGATTAGTTTTCGAGTTATGCAGAAATTTGTGTTTGTATGGGAGCCCCCCTTCCAGAGAGAGGAGGGGTCTTGAACAACCATAAAAACATTTCTTGCCTTTAGAAACTGCCACATGCCCAATTTGGTTCCATTTGCTAGATTAATTCTTGAATAATGCAGAAATTTGTGTTTAATTTGTATGGGACCCCCCTCCTTCCAGATATGGAAGAGGTTCCCGACTATAATAAAAACCTTTCCCGGCTCCAAAAATTCCTCCATTAAAAAAATTACGCTGATCGGTTCAGTAGTTTTTGAGTCTATCTATAGACAGACAGACAGACAGACAGACAGACACAGACAGACAGACAGACAGACAGACAGACAGACAGACAGACAGACAGACAGACAGACAGACAGACAGACAGACAGACAGACAGACAGACAGACAGACAGACAGACAGACAGACAGACAGACAGACAGACAGACAGACAGACAGACAGACAGACAGACAGACAGACAGACAGACAGACAGACAGACAGACAGACAGACAGACAGACAGAGATTTTTCTATATATAACATAGATGGAGCTCTTTCGAAAAAAACTTCTATGCAAGTTACAAAAATAAATCAACATATTATTTGAGATAGTAGAATATGATTAGAAGTAAAATGTTGGGGAATTTCGAATCAAATTTTAAAGAAAATTCACAGATTTTTTAGAAATTCCTAACGAAATTCAAGGAAGTTCTACACGAACTTCTGAAAAGTTACTATCGGATTTCTGGAAAAGTCGCCAGAAGCTTTTGAGGATATTCTCACGAATTCAAGGAATTTATAAAATAACTTCTAAAAAAAATCATGGACTTCTGGAAAACTCCTTCCGAAGTTCCAGAAAATTTCTTCTCGAGTTTCGGAAAGTTCCTTCCAAGATTCCACGAAGTTCATTCCAAAGTTTCAAGAAGTTGGAAAGTCCTCTAGAACCACCTCCTTCCAAATTTTAGGGTAGTTCCTCACAAATTCCAGTAACGTTCCACACGAATGTATTTGCCACATTTGACAGAATTATTGAATGTCGGATACCAAGTCAACTTCAAAATGTTTTCAAGAAATGCAAACAAATTCAAAATTATTCAAGGTAAATATTTTCCAAGCGGCGTAGGGAAATTTGTCGAGACCTTAATCGAGGAAGAAAATTTCTTGAAAAAATTAGCTAAACATATTTGTTGAAAGTTTTTCGAATTATCTTAAAGTTTAGGATGCTGTTATGAATAAAGTTCCATTAAAAGTTGAAAAAATCACTGAAGACTATTTTTTGAAGAAACGTCCAGAGCAAGATAGGAGAATATAATTAGAAGCAACACTGTTGGGAGTTTCAAAACAAACTTCAAAACATTTGAAAATACTTCCTCTCGAAATTACAGGGCTTCTGCGAGAATTTCTGAGAAGATAGCATCAAATTTCAAGGAATTTGTTCCTCGGGATCTTCTCCTCACGAACTTTTAAGAATATCTAAACAAACTTCAAAACAATTACACAGACTTCTGCGAAGTTCCAGAAAGTTCCTCCCGATGTTCCATAAAGTTCCTCCTGAAGCTCCAGGAAGTTCCTCCCGGAAGTCCAGGAAGTTCCTCCTGAATTTCCTGGAAATATCTCCCGAATTTCCAGGAAGTTCTAAACGTGGGAAATTTGAGAATATCTAAACAAACTTCAAAACATTTTCACGGACTTCTGGGAAGTTCCTCCCGATGTTCCAGGAAATTCTCACAAAATTAAAAGGGCTTCTACATGAGGCTGTTAGAAGTTAAGAATGGAATGGTTATCTTCAAGGAAAATATTATAAGGCTTTTGAGAATATCTAAACAAGCTTTAAAACAATTCTATGGACACTTTTGGGACGCTCCTTCTGATGTTCCAGGAAGTTCCTTCCGAATTTCCAAGAAGTATCTCCCGAATTTCCAGGAAGTTCTAAACGAACTCTAGGAAAGTCCTCATCAACTTCAAAAAAGTTGCTCACGAATTTCAGGGTAATTTCCTACAAATTTCAGGATTCACGAGCGTCAAGGGAGTTTCTTCTGGTTTTCTGGCAGGTTTCATAAGAACTTTTAGTTTTCTTTTCTGGATTATCGCGATTTTCAGCCTCGAGCTGGTTCATGTCTCGTTGTACTCCCAAAGTTCCTGTAAAATCTATACAAACTTTTTGGAATGTCCTCACAAGCTCTAGAGAAGCTCCTCATGTAAAATTCCTCACGAAACCACAGAAGCTTCTACACGAAGTTCGGAGAAGTTAATAATGAATTCCTAGAAAGTTCCCAGGATCTTCTAGGATGATCCCCACAAACATATGGAGAATCTCGGCACAAACTGCAAAGCAATTCCACTGACCTCTGGGAAGTTCTTTGCGAAGATACAAAAAGTTCTTCCCGAAGTCCCATGAAGTTCCTTCCGCCGTTCCAGAAAGTTCTTCCCAAAGTTCCATGAAGTCCTATGCGAACTTTTTGTAAGTCCGAAAAGCTCTTAAGTTATTGAAAATTCATATCAAAATCATTGAGGTTCTACACGAACTTCTTAGAAGTTAATGACAAACTTCTAAAAAATCCTCGTGATCTTCCAGGAACCCCACGAACTTTTGAGATTATCTAAACAAACTTCAAAATAATTCCACGGATTCCTGTGAAGTTTCTTCTAAAGCTCCAGAAAGTTCCTCCCGATGTCCCAGAAAATTCTTCCCCAAGTTCCTGATACAAACTTTTTGGAATGCCCTCACTAACTTCCTCACGAAACTACAAGGGCTTCTACACGAGCCTGTTATTAGATAGAAGTTAATAATAAATTTCTAGAAAGTACCTCGGGATCTTCGAGGAAAAGTTCGTGGAGCTTCGGAGAACATCTAAACAAACTTCAAAACAATTCCACAGACTTCTGGAAAGTTCCTTCCGATGTTCCAGGAAGTTCCTCCCTAAGTTCCAGGAATATCCTCCAGAATTTCCAGGAAGTTCCTTTCGAAAGTTCGAAAGTTCAGGAAATTCAGGAGTTCCAGGAAGTAACTCGCTAATTTCCAGGAAGTGTCTTCCGAATTTCCCAGAAGTTCTAAACGAACTCTTGGAAGGTCCGTGGGGCTTTTGAGGATATCTAAGCAAACTTAAAAACAATTCCACGGACTTCTGGAAAGTTTATCCCGATGTTCCAGGAAGTTCCTCCTGAAGTTCCAAGAATTTCCTCCTGAATTTCCAGGAAGTAACTCCTGAATTTCCAGGAAGTTTTAAACGAACTCTTCAAAGGTCCTCACTAACTTCAGAAAAGTGCCTTAAGAATTTCAGGGTTGTTTCTCACAAATTTCAGGATTTGTCCCTCACGAGCGTCAAGGGAGTTTCTTATGATTTCCTTTAAGATTCCTTGAGAACTTTTAGTTTTGTTTTCTTGATTATCGAGGTTTTTCAGCCTCGAGCTGGTTCATCTCTCGTCGTACTCCCAAAGTTCCTGGAAGATCTGTAAAAAACTTTTTGGAAGGTACTCACTAGAAATTCCTTACGAAACCACAGAAGCTTTTACACGAACTTACACGAACTGAGAAGGTAATAACTAATTTCTAGAAAGTTCCTCGGGATCATATAACATATAGGAATATCTGCACAAACTACAAAGCATTTTCACGGACATCTGGGAAGTTCTTCCAGAAAATCCAAAAAGTTCTACCCGAAGTTCCAGGAAATTACTTCTGTAGTTCCGGGAAGCTCCTCCCAAAGTTCCTCGATGTTCTATGCAAACTTTTTGGAAGGCCCAAACTTCAGAGAAGCTCTTCACTTCTTGAAAAGTCTTCTCGAAATTTCAGGAGTTTCTACACGAACTTCTTAGAAGATAATGACAATTTTCATAAAATTCCTCGATATCTTCCAGAAACCCCACGAACTTTTGAGATTATTTAAACAAACTTCAAAATAATTCCAGGGACTCCTGTGAAGTTCCTCCTAAAGTTTCAAAAAATTCCTCCCGATTTTCCAGAAAGTTCCTCCCCAAGATCCTGGAAGATATATACAATCCTTTTAGAAGGTCCTCACTAAAGAGCATTAGAGAAGCTTCTCGCGAAACCGCACAAGCTTCAACACGAGCTTCGGAGAAGTTAATAACAAATTTCTAGAAAGGGATCTTATAACAAATGGAAATTTCTGCAGAAACTGCAAAGCAATTCCACGGTTTTCTAGGAAGTTCTTCCCGAAGTTCCAGGAAGTTACTTCCGTAGTTCCAAAACGTTCCTCCCAAAGTTCCAAAATCCTCCCAAAATTACACGGAGCTTCTAGGCATAACAGGTCCTTACTTAGAAGCTCAATACTTCTTGAAACTTCTCTCAACATAGAAGATCCCCACATAAACGTCTTGAGAATAAATAAACAAACTTCTTCCAAGAAGATAAAATAATTCCACGGACTCCTGTGAAGTTCCTCCTAAAGTTCTAGAAAATTCCTCCTGATGTTCCAGACAGTTACTAGCGATGTTCGAGAAAGTTCTTCCCCAAGTTTCTGGAAGATCCATACATTTTTTTGGAAAGTCCTCACTGACTTTCTCATGAAATTACAAAGGCTTCTACACTAGCTTGTCAGAAATTAATAATGAGGGATCTTCAAGGAAAAATTTGTGGGGCTTTTGTGAATATCTTAATAAACTTCAAAACAAGTCCACGGACTTCTGGGAAATTTCTCCGGAAGCTCCAGGAAGCTCTTTCCGATGATACAGGAAGTTCCTTCAGAATTTCCAGGAATTATCTCTCGAATTTCTACGAAGCTCCTTCCGTAGTTCCGGGTAGTTCGTCCCAAAATTCCAAGAAGTTCTATGTGAACTTTTTAGAATGTCCAAACTTCAAAGAAGCTCTTCACTTCTTGACAATTTCTCTCGAATTTACAGGAGTTTCTACACGAACATCTCAAAAGTTAATGACAAACTTCTATAAGATTCCTTGAGATCTTCCTGAAACACCACGAACTTTTGAGAATATCTAAACAAGCTTTAAAGTAATTCCACGGACTCCTGTGAAGTTCCTTCCCCATTTCCATAAAAAAAATTTCCGATGTTCCAGAAAGTTCTTCCCCAAGTTCCAGAAAAATCCATACAAACTTTTTGGAACATCCACACTAGCTTCCTCCCGAAATTTCAAGGGCTTCTACACGAGCTTGTTAATAGATAGAAGTTAACAATGAAATTCTACAAAGTTCCTCGGGATCTTGACGAAAAAGGTCGAGGGGCTTTCAAGAACATCTAAACAAATTTCAATACAATTCCACGGACTTCTGAGAAGTTCCTCAATATTCCAGGCAGGTCCTCCTGAAGCTAGAGGAAGTTCCTCCCGAATTTCCAGGAAATTCTAAACGAAGGTCATCACAAACTTCAGAAAAGCACCTCACGAATTTCAGGGAAATTTCTCACAAACTTCAGGATCCGTCCCTCGCGAGCGTCACGGGAGACTTCTGGGAAGTTTCTCCAGGAATTCCAGGAAGTTCCTCCCGAATTTCCAGCAAGTATCTCCCAAAGCTTCAGGAAGTTCCTCCCGAAAGTACAGGAACTTCCTCCCGCATCTCCAGGAAGTATCTCCCGAATTTCCTGGAAGTTCTAAACGATTCGTCCCTCACGAGCGTCAAAGGAGTATCTTATCATTTTCTGCAAGATTCCTTAAGAACTTTTAGTTTTGTTTTCTTGATTATCGTGATGTTCAGCCTCGAGGTGGTTTAGCTCCCGTCGTACACACTCAAACACCAGTTTTTGAGCCATTTTCTAAATTTTCCGGGGTGAAATTCGAACTCATAACTTAGGCGCGAGAGTATTGGATGCTAATCACTACGCCGGATTCCCCTCTCTTCACGAACTTCTGAGAATTTGTAATTATCGGGAAGTAAATCTTGTCAACATCTCTGAGGGAATACTTTGGTGAAACGTCCAGAGCTAGACGGGATAAAATTCTTGGAGAGTTCGAAAAGTTTACCGGTAATAACCTACAAACTAGTTTCAATGGACTTTTTAGAGAAGACAACATTCAAATATATTTTTATGTTACTATAGATAAAATTTTAGAATCATCTGAACGAAGTAAGCACCAAGACCGTTGGATTTTTAGTGACCTGAAAACGAGCATTTAAACTTTAAAAATTACAGGAACTTCTACTCTAACTTATGGAAAGCTACTAACGAATTTTTTGAAAGTTTCTCGGTAGCTTGTAGGAAGATCCCCACAAACGTTTGAGAATTTCTACAAAAAACTTCAAAGAAATTGCACCATTCTCTGGGAAGGAATTCTCGGAGGAACTCTTTCCAGGACTCTAAGAAGTTCTCCCCGAAGTTCATAAAAATTCCTCCAAAAGTTTCAGGCAGGAGAAAGTTCTGTAATAACCTAGTAACCTGTAGTAAAGAACCATCCAAATATATTTTGAAGTTTATGAAGAAAAAGTTGTAGACTCATCTGAATTAAGTAAGCGCCAAAATCGTTGAAACTCTGTTGACCTGCCAACGAACACTAAAACTTTACAAATAACAGAAACTTCCACATGAAATTCTGGAAAGTAACAAACAACTTTTTGGAAAGTTTCTCGGAAACTTCCAGGAAGATCCTCACAAATTTTAGAGAATTTGTACATAAACTTCAAAGAAACTACAGAAACTTCTGGGAAGTTCCTCCCAAAATTTAAAAAAGTTCCTCCAGAAGCTCTAGGATGTTTCTTCCGATAGCTCTAGAAGTTCCTCCTGATGATTCAGGAAATTCTGAACGAACTATTTGTAGGGTCCTCACTTACTTCATACAAGCTTCCCTCGAATTTCAGTGTAGTTCCTCACAAACTTCAGGATAGTTCCTCACGATTGTCAATGGAGTTCCTCATTTTCCGGGAGGTACCTTACGAACTTCTGGGAAGTTGCATGTATCTGAAAATAAAAGTTGTCAACATCTCCGTAGGAATTGTTTTAGAGAAACGTCCAGAGCTAGACGGGAGAAACTTTTTCTAGATTTCGACAAACCAAATTGTCGTAACCTACAAAGTAGTTTCAATGGACTTTTTTAATAAGAAAACATCCAAATATATTTTGAAGTTTGTATAGAAAAATTTGTAGAATCACCTGAACGAAGTAAGTCCAAAAATCGTTGAAACTCTGGTGATCTGGCAACGAGCACTAAAGCTTTACAAATAACAGGAATTTTTGGAAATTTTCTCGTGAACTTCTATGAAGATCCTCACACATTTTGAGGAATTTCTACATTAATTTCAAAGAAACTACGTGGACTTCTGGGAAGTTCCTCCCGAAACTCTAAAAAGGTCCTCTAGAAGTTCTAGGCAGTTCTTCCCGACAGCTCAGGAAGTTTCTCCTGAAATTCTATAAGAATTTTTGAAAGCTTCTTCCATACTTCAAAGAAGCTCCTTTCGAATTTCAGGGTAAATCCTCACAAACTTCAGGATAGTTCCTCACGATCATCAAGAGAGTCCTTTATTTTCTGAAAGTCAGAGAAGTGGGATTTATCTAAAAGTGAGAGTTGTCAACATCTCTGAAGGAATTGTTTGGAGAAACGTCCAGAGCTAGACGGGAGAAACTTTTTGGCGTTTTCGACAAATCTACCAGTAGTAACCTACAAACTTCTTTCCATTTGAAATTTTGGAGAAGAAAACATTCAAATATATGTTGATGTTCCTAGGCAAAAGTTGTAAAATCGATTGAATGATGCAAGTGCAAAAATCGTTGAAACTCTGGTGTTCTGGAAATGACCACCAAAATTTTAAAAATTACAGGAACTTTTACTCGAACTTCTGGAAACACACTATCGAATATTTAGAAAGTACTTGTAGAAAGATTCCCATGAACTTTTGGCAATTTCTACACAAACTTCAAACTTCCAGGAAATTTTATACGAACTTTGGGAAGGTTCTCCCTTAATTCAAAGAAGCTTCTCTCGAATTACAGGGTGTTCCTTACAAACTTCAGGATAGTTCGTCACGATCGTCAAGAGAGTTCCTCATTTTCTTGTAGGTTCCTTACAAACTTCTGGGAAGTTTCATTTATCTGAAAGCAAGAGTTGTCAACATCTCTGAAGCAATTGTTTGGAGAAATGTCCAGTGCTAGAGGAGAGAAGCTTCTTGGAGAATTCGATAAATCTACCAGTAGGTTAGTATCAATAAACGTTTTGGAGGCTCTTATGTTAACATCCAAATATATTTTAACGTTTCTATAGAAGTATTTCTGAATGAAACAAGCGCAAATTTCGTTGAACCTCTGTTGACCTGGCAACAATGATTTTTTGTTACATTCACTATATATCCATGAGCTCAGTCGGTAAACGCGCAACTACAAAGCAACACCATGCTGGTGGTGGCTGAGTTCGATGCCCGGTCTGATTTAGGAATTTTTCGTTTGGGAAAATTTCTCGACATCCTCGGCATAGGTTATGATCACAGACAAACAGACATAACACTTGCAGTTTCTTCATCGATCACGCATTGAACGGTCAATAAAATGTTTCTTAGTTGTTAGTATCGCCACAGATGGCACACATAGTAGATTCCCTTACGTTTGACTTTAGCACACTACCGCCATCTGTTCAGCTTTATCACCCATCACAGTGTGCTCAACAGATGGCGTAAATGTGACGATGATTTGTACTGCAAAATGCTCAATGTGTTAAGTCTGTTTGTCTGTGGTATACTTGCCACACAATCATACAACTGCAAAAAAATGGTACCCGACATCGAAAACTCCTAATTAACAACTGTGGAAGTGCATTGAGAACACTAAGATGAGAGCATGCAATAAGCGAATCGTGACAGCAATAAGTTGAATTGCTTAAGAAGAAGAAAGATATTTCCTTTAAAGTATTCACGAGCATCCCAAATGTTTTGAGACCATTCATTAAATTTTCAGGCAATATCGAAATTCAACCACATTCGTTGAAGAA
The DNA here is from genome assembly GCA_034211315.2 of Aedes japonicus. NCBI lineage: Eukaryota > Metazoa > Arthropoda > Insecta > Diptera > Culicidae > Aedes > Aedes japonicus. The sequence continues at coordinate 21,265 of JASCZW010003310.1, read as the reverse complement.
TCATAGAGAAACTTTCAGAATTATTTTGAAATAAACTTTTGGATGAAGTCAAACACAATCGAAAAGAAATATTCCTGGAATATTTGAGGGGAATTTCCGGAAATGAAATCCAATATAACTCGTAAACATTCATGGAAAAAAGGACCTTTTTTTGAAGCTTCTAAAAGAAACTTCCTTAAATATTTTGAATAAACCTCTCGGTACAGTCAATCGCCAAATAGTTTCTTCAAAAAAATGAGAAGAGATCTCGGAAATCGATCTTAGTAAGACAAAATACTTATCACGGATGTTCCTGATGAAGGCGAAGTAAGCTTTTCCACTATAAGGAAGGAAGGAATTTTCGAAACTCTGCGACAGTCGAACAAAAATATTTGAGGGGAACTACCGGAAAAGAATTCCAATGAAAGTCAAAATTATTATGAACGAACTCGTTGAAAAAACTGATCTACTTTTTTAAACCGCTTAAACAAACTTCCTTAGATATTGTGGAATAAACTGCTAATGCAACGCAGTTACTTGAAAAATTCAGGAGGAGATCCCGGAAGGCAATCCCAAATAAGTCGAAGTCCTTATGATTGGAGCTTTTGGAAAAGGGGGAGTAAAATTTTCCACAATGCCTAAAAAGACATCGAAACATCGGAATAAAGTCAATCACAAACCAAATAAGACCCCAAAAAATGCATTGGGAGGGAGTTCCTGAATTTCATCCGATGTAAGTAAAAATCCTGATACTAAAATAATCTCTTTAAAAATTTTCGGAGGAAAATAATTCTAAATCCCATGAATAAACCTCGAACACGGGAGCAAATACTAATGATCTTAATTATCTTAACTCTGGATTTGACAAATTAATCACGGTTGGTCATCCGCACATTGGCACTCGTGACTGCATCCCACCAGTGGGTCTGAGCAATCCTGGACGTCTTCCTTCAATGGGTAGTGGCCCTGGTTCAAGTCGTGTTGCTGGTGGGTCAATAGTGCCCCTGGCGTAGGTACGATTGTCACCATGTGAGGAAATAGGCCGACGGTAAATAAAGATAAAAAAAAAAAAAAAAAAAAATCTATCCGGAAAAGTTGGGAACAAATATCAAAAAATATATATAAATAAAATTTAGTATGAAAAAATATCTGCAAAGATGAGAGTAAATGAAGTGAAGAAGATTACCAAAATAATTTGGAATAAACTCTTGGAGGGAGTCAGTTACAGTAAAAGCAATCTGATAAAAACAATTGTCAGGAAATTTCGGAAATGATTCCAATATAAGTCCAATTTATCATGAAAGAACTTACAGGAAAAGATGGAGCAATTTTTTTTAAATTTTGGCGAACAGTCCTTCTAAAATTATTCAGAATAATCATCTTCATAATGTCAAACGTAATCAACAGTTATCCCAAAAAAAATGGAGGGAAAATCCAATAAAAGTCCAAATGCCTCTGAAAAATCATCCTGAAAAATAACAAGGCAAACTCAATCGCAATCTAAGATAATCACTGCAAAAAATAGGGAGGAAATGCCAGAGAGAATCACATAAAAGTTATAAAAAACCTCATCAAAAACACAACCCAAACTTTGTGTAGACAACCTAAAATAAGTTGGAATAACATTCTGGATAAAATCAGTCGCAATCAAAAATATTCTCATGTAAAATATTAGAAGGAAATTAATCCTATGAATCCAATAAACCAAGCTCCTTCCGAAAAGCTCTTAGGGATAATCAGGCATCAATTATCATGTTTATTCAACATTGAATCGACACTGACCCATTGAATTTACATTTAAACTATCCCATCTCAATCCCCTTCACTATCAACCGTCTATTCAAACGTTTTATTTTCTCCTTCATTCAAACACATCTCGCTCGTAACGCTCACAACTGTTATACCGTTGAAATGTTTCACCAACGATGCTTTCTCTTACACACGCTTAAATGAGAAAACCTAAAATTAGGCATTCCTGACAATACCCAAAATATTGGTAAAATTAAACGATAATAAACAGTAAGTTTTAATGATATTTGGGTAATGTTCACTGTCCAATATTGGGCGTTATTATTAACCTAAAATAAACCCAAGATCGCAATAAATTTTACGTCACTGAAGCAGAGCGGTCGCCATATTTTTCCAAGTGAAAACGTAATTAATTTTCTTACAATCTTAGTTTAATCATATCCAAATCATTGCAGCAATTGAGGAATCCAACTTTGAAAATGAGAAGAAGACACCGAGTGGTGATAAAATCTGACAGCTCCCATGTTAAAGTTTTAGGACAGGAAACTTTTTAAAATGCTTCCTAGAAAAATTCAGATGAAATTCTAATTAAAAGCGGTTTATTGTATGACGTTAGGAAAAATCCAAAACTGCACATTAGGGGTATTATTTTAATTTTATTTTTATTTTCCCTGAAAATGTCGTTATTGAGTAGTTTTGGATTTTTCTTACATCATACAACAAACCGCTTTTAGTTGGAATTTTCATTTGAATTTATTAGAAGCATTTTAAAATTACTCGGCCCTAAACTTTTGTTTGGGAGCTCTCAGATTTATCACCACTCCGGTGTCTTCTTCTTTTTTCAACCTAAATTCGTCAATAACTTTTGCATTCATTTTTTAATCTAGCTCCGGCGGATCCTTTGTGGACCAACGAGGAGGCGGTGCAAGAACGGTGCAATTCGGTATCAATGTTGGGTCGATGCAGAAAAAATATTTCTTTCGTACACATCAAAAACAATAATGTAATATGCATCAACGTACCAACGCATAAAAACTGATGTAATCAAGGAAATACGATGCACAATAACTTAAACTTGATGTAACATTGCATCGATCCTTTAAATTTCATCAAAAACAAAATTATAAGTTACATGAATGTAATAATCACACATCAAAAACATAAATATTACACAAAAACCAATAGTACACATAGAGGACTCACGCCAAAAAAATGTTTAAATACTACACGATTTTGATGCTTTATCGCATTAGTTGTTATGTAAAATTATATCTCGCCAACACTGCTAGACTTGTTCTTTTGATTCCGCGCGTTTGATCGTTGTGACCTGCACGCTATCGCTAAGATTACCAAAAACTTTTGTTTTGTTTTTATCGAAAATTAGGTTTTGATAGCAAAACGGTATCCGGTATACTTTATTGAAACATTTCCTTTGATTTTACTTATTTCTTAGATAAAGCTAATTTATCAACTTTATAGCTATTTTCTACCTTAATTTGGTTGCACGTCACTCTATGCTTACCAATAATTTCAGTATGTGCACTTTTGTGCGGTTTTCGGTACTTCCGTATTCTTGTCTTAGCGTGTGTGACCCTCAGCCATAGTTCGTTTTGTTGTATTCACACCGTGCTGTTTTTTTGTCAATGTTTGAAAGTTCTTAAAGGGTATGGTTTTTAATATTCATTACCCTTCAATACTATCCTATATTTATTTATATTGTTTTATTACAGGCATAAACTCTAAGCATTAGAAAGCAGAAGGACAGAAGCGCCGAGATTACAAGCGTATTAGGTGTGCTTCTTAGAAGCCGCTTTGCTCTGCGCAAATACGATTTGCAGTTTCGGTAGATGTGTTTTGGCAGCATTCCCGAAAATCCGCAGGCCGCATGCTCCAGACGACTGTGGATGGTTGCGTAGCCCACTTTCAAGTGTAAGATTAAATCAAATTTCAGATTTAAAATTTTTGAACATGAACTCCAAGGCAGCAACATTGCGTCAAGTGGTGAATCGTTTAGTAACCTGAACCGATGCCGAAACGATGCTTTGCTAGGAAGCGGATGTAATCGTACCGGCACTGCAGATTTAATCGGCACAAGACGGTTTTGAATTAAATAAAGGTGCTGGTGAAACTAGAAAAAAAAACTCCGACTGAGTATGATTCGGATGCAAGTGACAAGACAGAAGACTACAATATGTCCGACGATGCGGAATATGGAGCAGACGAAAAAAATGCGATAATTCGAGCAATGGAGGAAGTAAAGGAAATTATGGTTAAAGTAAACAAGGTGAAAACGATGCAACCCACCAGCATCACATGGGGGAAGTAGTAGTGGTTCATCTTCGCTTGCTAGTTGAGCTAATGGAGCGGCTGGTTCTGGTGGGGGGTGACAATGGTAACGACCGCTAGAAAGATGAGTTTCCGCTTCCATTCAATATCTCAAATGCGGTTACATTATAGCGGCAAACAACGATGTGCTTCTGGCGCACATAGACACCGAGCACGCCACTTCCGGGTTGCAGGATAATTTGTGCTTCTACCGATGCCGAGATGCTAATAACGTAGTTGTCCTTAAAAACCTACCATCCGAGGGGAGATTTGACGAGAAAGGTTCTGATTATGCCTGAGACCATCTGAAGAGTTTCGGAGACGATGAATGGAAATCTATGCAAGAATCGTGTCGGAAAAATATTCACCGGTGCATTGTACTAGTATGACTAGTATGAGTATGACTTTAGTGGTTTAATCGAGAGAAGATTATAGGGCTGATACGTTTTATTCATAATTTCGGTTAATGTAAAATTTTCCATTTTTATAAATGTATTCATGTATTCTTCCTTTCGTAATGGAGTTTATTTTTTCGTAAGCTTTTTTTTAATTTCTCATCTCAATTTTAATAATAAAACCATCCTTTTGTTTTGATTTCCGCTGTAAACCTTTTTTTTTTCATAGAATAATATCCGAACATTACATATACAATAAGTTTTACATTGCTCCCTTTACGTCGCGACTATGTTGTACGTCGCGATGATTCACGTTGTCTCGATGAGTTACGTTGTCTCGTTTACATCGATAAGCGGTGCATTATTTTATTATTGTGTACATCGAGACAACCCTAATATTACACAACCGATGGAATGACCCTATGTGCATCTGATTTTTGTGTAATATTCAACAACTCTTTTTTGCTGTGTAGAGGGAATCCGCAATGCAAAAGAGAGATTAAGCGTCAACGTTGATGACACTTTTGCAAAATTATTTTACGAGCTGTTTAATCAAAATAATTGGTGAAAATTTTTCGATAGCGAGGATACTGACCAATTCCATATAGTTAAAAAAAAACCAGAAAGTTAATATAGATTTCAATTTTAGATACTATGATATTTAATCTCACTTTAGCTCTACTTAGATTTGTCCACACTCTTTATTGATACTTTTTTTATACAAAATAAAATCTGTCATACATTTGAACATTTGTTTCTCCTCAAGTGCAGAATTTGTAAAGCTAATCCGAATGGATAAATTGTTAAATTGCAAGTCTTTTCCTAAGCATTCTGTAAAAGAAAACTACAAAAAATACTCAATTTTGAATAAAAAGTAACGAAACAAAATCGGTAATATTTAACGTTTATCTTACTTCAATACTATTACCCAATATTAGGTAAACTGTGTTTACGTATAATTTAGATACACGCTAAGATAAGATTACCGAAAATTACGTTTTAATTTTACCGAAAATTAGGTTTTGGTAGTAAAACCTAAAATTTCGGTAAAATTTAACGACTGATTTCGATAAATTTTACTTATTTTTTAAGTAAAGTGGATTTTCAAATGTTTACGTATTTTTTTACCTAAATTTGGTTTAAAATTTTATCACTGCGCTGCATCTGAGAATCAACACTACCGCCATTGCGAAGTTTATGACTTATTGCAATTGAACCGCCTCCTCACCTTCAGGCTAAATAGTTTCGAATTTTGTTTTAAAATAAAGAAAGAAACCAGCTGTAGAGACTGAGATTTGTGGCAGCCAACCCGAAGGGTGAGTAGAAATATTTACCATAAGCGGATCATGAAAATTCCGGAGAAATTTGTAAAGGCGAATGGTTCTGTGCTTGTAAATAAACATTCCCATAGTCGATTGCTAGCCAATAGTTGCGGGCTATAGTTCAATTCAGGACACTAACAGCAAAATTCTATAGAGGAACTGAGCTGTAATTCGTGAAAAATTGACGATTGGAAAGTTTGTTTACAGACGAAGAAACGGCTTCGCAAATTTCTCCAGAATTGAAATATTTACCTTATTCCAATGAAATATATTTTTTTATCATTCAATTGTAGATCACTGGAAATATGGAGGAATTGACATGATTAATCGATGCGGATACAAGGAAAAAACTGGAAGGTAAGTTAATTATTCAATTTGTATGTAAATCATACGACGAATCTCAAAAATTGAAATGAATTGCACTTGATTCATATACACATACTAATTTATTCTATATATTTCAGCCTGTCGAAGGTTGGTCCAATGCTCTACCACCAGGAGAATACCCTTACATTATTTGTCTGGCAACTGCACCAAAACAGGGAGAGTATTATGTGTATTTACATGGAAAAATCATATTTTGTGGTCAGCAAGCAGCCATGTCTACTTGGAATAAAAATAACTACTTGGAAATAAAATACCTAATTAAAGCCTGTTCACATTTTTCTGATCCGTTTAGTGGGGAATAAATCCGAAAAAAATAGATCTTACAACCTTGCTTTAAACATTTTTATTATAGCATTCCAAAAACCCAAAACAGAAAAAGAAAACTTAATTTTCGGTAAAAATAAACGATTGCAAATAGTTAATTATTAACGTTTTTCGCTTGTCACCAACAGTACCGAAATTTAAGTAATCCATGTTTACCGATAATTTCAGTATGTGCACTTTTGTGCGGTTATCGGTATTTTTTACCGAATTTTCGGTACTCTGGTCTTAGCGTGTATGTGCACTTTGAGCAATTATCGGTACTTTTATAACGATCTTTAAGTATTCTGATCTTAGCGTGCATGCATCAATCAACATGCACAAAGAAATTAAACTATCCAAAATTAAGTAACTATCACTTATCATGACAGCAAAGTGAAATCAGCCATAATTGAGTTGTTTACGTAGTATCCAATATTCAATGTTTCAAAGAAACTCAATGCTGAGTAAAATTAACTCCAAGCACTGTTTGTTAAAAGCGAAGCTACTGTAAAAATATAATCCAAAATTTAGATTTATTGTTTTGAAAATATTATTCGAAAATGTGCTTTAGTAAACTTTCTTACACTAAATACAACAAAAGAAAAATATAAATTCAAATAAAACAACATGTATTTGATTTATTGGTACATTCTTGAATATATTGAAACATCCCATTTCCAAATTGCTCAAATCTACTGAAATTTCTAGTTGAAACGAGTAGGTCAGTTTGTTACTGTCGTTTGTCAAGACATTTGGAACATGACATGCCGATGATTCCAAAAATAATCGAGCAAAGTCGTCTAAAGGCATGAAGCTTCTGGAACTTCATTTTAAGAAGTAACTTTGATATAACATCCTCCAGAGAAACGTCATCAAGATAAAATACTGGGTTTTTGCTTACATAGTTTTCCATCTCTCCAAAACGACTAGAATTAAAAAATCAATCGAATAACTGAAATACTTACTGAAATTAAGTTAATTTTGTGTAGCTTTTCGAGCTTAGAATTTTATTTTTTTGCTCCATATCACCTCTAAGCACCTCGGACGCGTTCAATTTTAAACCGGACATTAGACACGGTACGCAAAAAACAAATTCTAGGTTTTTTCAAAGGGCGAATCTAACAATGAGAGGCTCTCTCCACTCTCGCTTTCTTTCATTTATTACAGCGCCATTATAAATCTTTTGAGGGATTCTCTAGTACAGATAAAAAACATAACAGTGCTGGCTACCATACTCTACAAACAGTTGAATGAAAAACGTAACGCTGAATGGAATATGAATGAAAGAAAAGTAATCAAAGAGAGTCTCTCGGTTGCAGATTCGCCCTAATGAAAAAAGAAACCCTAGAATTTGCTTCCGCCTAACAGCCCCATTGCAGCTTTAATGACAATCAACCATTTTAGGCCAAAGCAAAGTGACCACCCAACAATCCCATTTGGATAGTATACTGAAAACTTTCTACTTTTACAATTCCTTGCTGTGCATAAAATTGACTTTTTCAATTTAACTTGAGTTAAAACTAGCTACCGTTGAGAACAAATGATATCCAACACAGAAGGCCCATCAAGAGTAATTGGTTTTGAGTACTGTCACACTTGATTTTGGTTAGTTTTGGATTCTCCGTGTAGAACATTTCTCAACTCACCGAAACTCTCTCGCTCGCCAAGCCCACATCTCACGCTCACCGCTTTTCGAACAGTTCCGACCGACAGTGGCAATCACCATCATCTCACTCAGCCGCAGCAGCAACACGCAATCACAACAAATCCCCGTCACACCCGTCAGCTGTCAGAGGGGCTGTCCTGTCAGTGAGAGCCGACCCAGCTGTCATCCGATTCGAACAGTTTGCAGCCCGAGAACTTCCAACACATCACCGCTTGGCTGTTTACGTGTAGGAAAGAGTAACGGAGACCGAGCGAGTTTTGCCTTCGCTCGCACTCCCCCGTGTGGGAAAGTTTCATTGACGACGGGACAGAAGAGACACGCTTCGCTTTTTCTTCATTCATTTCGGTAAAAGTCATCACCCTGGAAAGGTGCTGCGTGGCCGCTTGCAGGTAGAAAATTGGATTTTCTTTTTCGGAATCAGCAATATCCGAAAAAGCGAACGAACGACCACCCGAGGGGAAGTGACCATTGACGAAAGGCTGCAGTGACAACCGGAGATTTGGATAAAGTAATCCGCCACCTCGGGAAACGAGGTTCGAACTTGAGGAATAAGAAGAAGAACTAACCCCGCAGCAAAATGGGAAGTAAGTAGACGTGTGACCTAAAAAAATGGGATTTAGACTGGTGCTAATGGTTTTCGAATCGTATTTCTAGTTAAATTCCTGGAAATCATCAAACCCTTCTGCAGTATCCTGCCGGAGATTGCAAAACCGGAGCGGAAGATTCAATTCCGGGAGAAGGTACTATGGACGGCAATTACACTGTTCATCTTTCTGGTGTGCTGTCAGATTCCGTTGTTCGGTATCATGAGCTCGGATTCGGCCGATCCCTTCTACTGGATTCGTGTCATTTTGGCTTCCAACAGAGGTACACTGATGGAGCTGGGTATTTCGCCGATTGTCACGTCCGGATTGATTATGCAGTTGCTGGCCGGGGCAAAGATCATCGAAGTTGGTGACACTCCGAAGGACCGGGCTCTGTTCAACGGAGCGCAGAAACTTTTCGGCATGGTCATCACCATCGGACAGGCTATCGTTTACGTCATGACGGGAATGTACGGAGATCCAGCGGAAATCGGCGCCGGTGTTTGTCTGCTGATTATCATCCAGCTGTTCGTGGCCGGTTTGATTGTCCTGCTGTTGGATGAACTGCTGCAGAAGGGATACGGATTGGGATCGGGTATTTCGCTCTTCATCGCTACCAACATTTGCGAAACGATCGTGTGGAAGGCATTCTCGCCAGCCACAGTCAACACCGGAAGAGGAACGGAATTCGAAGGAGCCGTAATTGCTCTGTTCCATCTGTTGGCCACCCGTCAGGATAAGGTTCGAGGTCTGCGGGAAGCCTTCTATCGTCAAAATCTGCCCAATCTGATGAACCTTTTGGCAACGGTGCTGGTCTTTGCGGTGGTCATATACTTCCAGGGCTTCCGCGTGGATCTACCGATCAAGTCGACCCGCTATCGCGGCCAATACAGCAGCTATCCGATTAAACTGTTCTACACGAGCAACATTCCCATCATCCTGCAGTCCGCGCTGGTTTCCAATCTTTACGTCATTTCCCAGGTTGGTTTCGGGGCTTGATTCCGATCTTGAGCGGCACTCAACAAGTTTCCTTTCTTACATTTCAGATGTTGGCAGTAAAATTCCACGGCAACCTGTTGGTCAACTTGCTCGGAACGTGGGCTGATGTAAGCGGAGGAGGCCCTGCTCGTGCCTACCCGATTGGAGGTCTTTGCTACTATTTCTCGCCCCCGGAGAGCCTCGGTCACATTCTGCAGGATCCGATCCACGCCATGCTCTACATCTTCTTCATGCTCGGTAGCTGTGCCTTCTTCTCCAAGACGTGGATTGACGTTTCCGGCAGTTCGGCCAAGGACGTCGCCAAGCAGCTCAAGGAACAGCAGATGATCATGCGTGGCCACCGGGAGAGTTCGATGATCCACGAGCTGAACCGATACATCCCAACGGCAGCCGCCTTCGGTGGTCTCTGCATCGGAGCCCTCTCCGTTACGGCCGACTTCATGGGTGCCATCGGGTCCGGAACCGGTATCCTGCTGGCCGTCACCATCATCTACCAGTACTTCGAGATCTTCGTCAAGGAGCAGAGCGAGATGGGAGGCATGGGAACGTTGCTGTTCTAAGTTCTAAGGGTAGCCAGCGGCCTACATTCTCTAGTTCATCCATCACCATCCCCACTACTAATAGATTGATAGTGTCACAGTTGAATAGTGTGTTGATTTGTTTTCTGTTTTTCCGAAGATAAAACAGCTTCATCCGTTGGATCATAAGATTATAATGAGAGTAAACTAAAACGAGGTTAATGATAATTGTAGAAGCTACAACGGTTTTCCTTTGAAGGCAGTTCGGTTAGGACGTAATTTATAACGAGAAATGAGACAGTAAATCGCAAACTTTTGATTGAATTGAAAGTTCGATAAAAGCAATAGACACGAAGAGATACAAAAAAAAAAACAAAACAAAATATACAAAAGTCGACAGCGACGAAGAAAATGGGAAAAAAATTGAAAGAGATTTTAAGACTTTTCCTATATCCAGATAATACGATAAGAGAGCATTTTTTTGTGTTTGTTTATTATGTGAGATGAATAACAACAATAAAACTTTCGAAAACAATCCCGTTTCGAGGGTTTCATTTATTAGTCGAAAGATTGTCCATTTTGAGCAGTTGAAGGAGCTAAAAAGTAATTTTTTCTTGGAAACCTTTCACGTGTTTGAAGTGACACAGGTGTCGCAAATAACCGATTCCATGCCAATATTTCAAACGGGCGAATCTGATAAAACACTAACAAACAGTACTTTACAGGGCGGTATGAGAAAACGACTAAAGTAGTTCTGCCCTTATGAATTTGATTAAAATGAACTTGTTTTAATTTTTAGGTGGATCTCATCTTGGATCTTTCGACGATTCATTTGCAAACATGAAGGATATGCTATGTCGGAAGTGCAGTAAAGCAACGAGTTCATCAAACTACCTAGTGGAGCTTATCTTGGCGTCTGAAAAGTAACCATCCAACAACCCTTTTAAGAACCGTTGCTGGTCAGGCAACTTAACGCATTCGAGCGACATGCATTTTGGACTCTCAAACCTTCCAGCGGGGAAACCCTGGCTAAATTCCTGCTAAGAGCTAAGGCGGTGGCTAATAAATGTCAATTTGATACTTCAGAAAGTGAGAGTAGAGATGCAGCAGTAATCGATAAGGTGGTCATGTTAGCACCACCAGAGCTTCGACGCAAAATTCTAGAGAAGTCAAGCATTGGTCTGGACAACTTATCCAAGCTGGTCAACTCACACTTATCTATCCAGCAGCAAGTTCGCGAATTGGATCGGGAAACGGTTTGGAGGTAAGCCGAGGCAATTATGTGAATAAGATTGAACAAAGAGCGTCCAATGACTCGAGGTGCGGCGGTCAAGGCCGTACTCTCACCGAATGTGGTAGATGTGGCAACAAGCCGCACAAATCAGAGGACCTTTGTCCTGCCAAGAAAGAGCAATGCAGAATCTGTAACTACGTTGGCCACTTCGCCAAGAAATGTAGGACGGATCCGAAGCATCGTAAGCCAACATCGTCGGTGCCATTTAAACGTAAGCTGGAAGAATGTCCTGACCATCGTGACCGACATCGTTCAAAAGTGCCCAGGGTCAACAATATCGAACTACAGAGCTCGAGCAAAGGAAACGATAATCAGGTCAAACAGGAATCGTTCGTCTACTCCATCAGCGATAACCACGATGAGATGATCTGGTGTAAGGTGGGTCAGGTGCTGGTCGAAATGATGATCGATTCGGGTTCAAAAGTTAACATCGTCGATGAACCAACGTGGGACCACTTGAAAGGAAGAAACGCTGCAGTCAGGAACATAAGACCATCTGATAAGCATCTATCTTCCTATGCTCAACGTGGCACGTTAGAAATCGTATGCATCTTTGACGCCGAGATTCGTGTTGTTGATGGAGCCAGCAAGCCTATTGATGCTAAATTTTATGTTGTGAAAGGGGGAAAGCAGAATCTGCTGGGACGAGATACTGCCAAACAATTGGGAGTCCTTCTGATTGTTCTATCTAGTGTCATGGAGGGGTGGTCAAACATATTGCTGACAGTACAATGGAGAAATTTCCTACAATAAAAGGTACAGTATAATTAAAACCTTGAGATGCACAAATAAAGATTGATTGACTTATAATTAATAATTATTTAAGGCGTTAAATTGCGTATTGAAATTGACGAAAGCGTAACACCAGTGGTACAACACGTCCGCCGTGTCCCAATTGCACTGCACCAGCAAGCAGGGTTGCCACATTATTTTTCGTTTCCATCTTTAATTTTTACCAAAAAAATCTTGTTTATCTGTGTTTAACTGCAGAAAATCTTGGCGAAAATCTTAGCTTCAAGCTTTGTGCTTTAAGAGTAGAATAGAAACTTTTCAGATGCCTGAATGCATATGCACTCATTATTTTTTATAATTTCTATTGAGTTGAATGCAAAATAAAATAGATATAGGGTAAAATGATGAAATGTTAACATAGCTCCTTCATTCGGCCTATGTACCAAATGTATCATTAATTTAGCGATAATCAACAAAATCACGTTGCTATTAGGTTGACCTATGTAATCTAAAGCAAATGAGACAATATTAATCAACTTATAGTTGTTCACTTTCACGTAATTTTCGATTTCTTGAACTTTTGAGGCATCATGATTTTAATCGTTAAGCTGAACAGATGGTCTACACGATCTTCAAGTGATCTAAATTTGGCTTAATTGAATCGATAAAGCAAGCAATCCATCAGGATGTGCAGAAGATAGTTACACGTTAAAAACTAAATGTTCACATTGCTAAAATAACAATGATTTTACAAGAAAATTGTAGACCCAATGTTGAGGACATATTTTTTTGTATGTTCCGAATTATGGCCTGTTGTATCAATACCTTAGTAAAAAGGTTGTTATAAATCCTAGAGGGTTTGAGCTGTTTAGTGGAATACCTGTAACTAGAAATTAGAAGAAGAATTAGTATCTTCCATTTAATTCCAACTACCTTTGCTTATCTTCGACAGATACGCGTATTTCGTCTACAATGTGCAGACTTCTTCAGTGTCTCGTACTAATAACTCGCCTATAACAACTAAGGTTGTTATAGGTAAAATTTCAAGTCGAAGTGCATGAATTTGAAGTTTTTTACTTTTAAGTGGCTCATCTAAACACACACCGAAGGAACAAAATCATTGTATAGTGAATTATAATGTTTTCATTATTGAATGGCTAATAAATCATATATGAACATCACTTAAGTGTTTCGAGGCAGTTTTACATAAGTTTGTTTTGAGAATTGCTGTATTAAGTAAATCAAATACAGGTAGCAAAAAAAAAACCGTACAAAGACTGCATTTAGTAATAAATCCATCCAATGGGATGAAGTTGCATCCATGAATAGACCCAATTTAGTGCCTATATAGCTAAATTAAATCCATATCCCTCGAATGTTTCAGACTTTATAAAAAGAGTTGTGTAACTTTTCGTGATACATTCTACCAAATGTCTTATCAAACTAATCTTAGCAAGTGGCTTAATAGTTGAATCTTGGTTACAGCTTGAAAGCTTTATGAGTTATAATAAAAATGTAATCTATCATTGCATAATAGGCTGAGTCAAGGAACACATACCCCATACTCACCTCTTATGATAGATCGATGTAAAAGGGTCTTTTCAATGGGGCTTAAGTGTTTTTATCGGTTTTCCTACATCACACCACAGCAAAACGGATATTTTTTCTAAAGTAAATTAGTAATTCAGGGATTAGTAGAAAGTTTACGATGAACTTTCTTAGCTAGAGAAAAGCCTGCCTCCCATCTTATCGTTTAAAACACAGCAGTTTTCTCCAACAAGTTTTTAAGTCATCCGGATCTTCCACCTCGATGTTCATGCAGATGATTGTCGTCCTCAGCTCACGAAACTCATTTTCGATGATACCTAGAAAGTGTGAGCTGTTTATGACCTGTTGCTCACCGGTTGCAAAGAAAATCTGATGTAGCCTCCTTCAAAGAAGAACTCCTTCAAAGTGTACAGCATTTCGGCATCAACGCTTCATGCAGTTGTCTGAACTGAATTCGTTCAGATCAAAGGTTTTAATGGTCTGTTTAATCAACTCGGTATAGGAAGCACAGTACATCGAGTAGAAAGCCTCCTTTCTGGTATCATCGAGAGTTCCGGATCTAAGCATTTCTCGTGCTGTTATTCCGATGTATATTTACGAAGATGTTTTTCTAAATCTGAAACACCGAAATCCGTCATATGTCTTAGGTAATCATCCTCACAAATATTTGTAAAGAGACTCATTATTGATTCTTAAGGTGATTGCTCATGTTCAGGAGTTCCGGAACTCCTAACTGGAAGATACGATTCGCTTTATTGATAATGGGCATCGTGTCATTAGAGTGACAGAAGTGCGCTGTGTGGTTTGATTGTTGTCGCAGTTAGACTGGAGTGAAAAAACAACACGAGCTCCGAAAACTGTTCCAAATTCCTTATGACAATTGACTCCAACGATAGCCTTCTGGTCATCTACCACCATGCGGCCTCATATTGAAGGCCTCAATTCCAAGATACTTTGTATCATCTGTAATTCCTTGGATCGTATAGAAACGAATCAACTGTTCCATCAACATTGAGACTTCTACATCGAAATACTTTAAGACATAATTGAAGTATTTTTTTGGAGAACTTTATGTTATGATTCCTTCAGACATCTCAGACAAAATTAAAAAAATAATTTTACTAAGCGCCTTGCGGATTTTGTGAACTTCTGAATTCAAGAAATGAGATTATGGAATTCATACATTGACATTTCATGCAAAACATTCTTCTTAGATTGCTCCAACAAATCAGGATTTTCTCAAAAAAAAAACTTCTTAACTTATCTTATAAATTTTGGAACTATCCTATAGTTTTTGTGTAGCTCTCGCAGGTGTCCTCGGGAGATTCCTTTAGAATCACAAAACTTTTCAAGTTCATTGATTTCTTAAGAAAAAACCATCACAAGAATGTTTTGAAATACTGGCGATGAGATGCCAGAAGAAACTTCTGATAGAATCCCTAGAGGAATGTCTACAAACTCCTGAAGAATAGTTATAGAAACGCCATTGAATATCTCAAGGAATGTCTGACTTTTCATAGAAGATTATCCCAAAAAAATGTGAAGAAATCATTTTGGGGAACATACACAAACTGACTTTCAAACTGTAAGCTGTCACTGTAGTGGGAGCTGGATAGTCAAGAACAAAATGGATAAAGTTTTAGGCTCAGGAAATACCAGCACATAGGTCCTAAGCTCAGTCCCTAGCTTAATGAATCGCCCGTAAACAATTATCTCACATCGAAGAACCTTTCATATAATCTGTCAAATTACCAAAGCAAATCAAAACAAAAACAAAGATTCTTGTACAAGGTATTAGGTGCACTTAGAACCAAGGAGTTATTCAACATTGAGCCAATTTTAAATTGCTAATATCCTATTGAGTGTTGGTGTCAGTGTTAATTGGTTTCTTTTGCTCCATGGGCCTTAAACAGCTCTAATAAAGTAGAATTGGTAGGAAAGTGGGATTTTGGAATGTACATATATTATAAATTCGAGGTTTTTCAGTGGACAAGTAATTGTCAAAAATCTTAAAAATCTTGGTTTATCTCAAAAATCTGTAATCTTTACATACAGATATCTGTATAAAAAATATGAAAAAAATCTGTGTCAATCTAGATAAATCTGTGCATGTGGCAACCCTGGCAGCAAGTTGAAGACCAAATCAACCGGTTGTTGAAATCCGGCATTATCGAAAGTGTTGATAAGCCAAGTCCATGGGTGTCCCCAATGGTCATCGTAATTAAAGACAACGGTGATGTGCGTTTATGCATAGACATGCGGCGGGCAAACGCAGCAATCAAGAGGTACCAACGCTGGATGACCTTCTCGCAAGGTTAAATGGCTCACGATGGTTTTCCCGGCTCGACATAAAAGATGCCTACCATCAGGTCGAATTACATGAGGCAAGCCGGTATATTACAACATTTATAACCCATGTGGGAATGTTCCGATATACTCGCCTGATGTTCGGAATATGTAGCGCGTCCGAATACTTTCAAAGGACCATCGAACAAATTCTTTGCACTTGTCCAAACACATTCAACTACCAAGACGATATTTTTTCCATGGGAAAACTGAAGAAGAGCACGATGCAGCCCTTGCATGTGCCCTTGAAACTTTGGAGGCCCACAATGTTATTCTCAATGTAAAGAAATGTAAATTCAAGGTCATCGAGACTGAATTCTTGGGCCATCATATCTCCCGAAATGGACTCATGCCAACTAATGACAAAGTAACAGCAGGTTCTACATTCAGGGCCCCGAGGTCCTCAGAAGAGGTTCGAAGTTTTTGAGGCCTAATTGGATACGTAGGTAGGTTCATACCCGACCTTGCAACCAAAACTTACGAGCTTAGGCAACTGATCTCTGGCGGCAGTCCGCTTGTTTGGATGTCACAACACGAAATTGCGTTTAACCAACTGAAAAAGGCTGTATGCTCTACCCCTGTATTGGGATATTTTGATAACACTCGGCGGACAAGAGTCATTGCAGACGCATCACCTGTTGGGTTGGGAGTGGTTTTGGTGCAATTTGAGGATGAAAATGACGATAAACCGATAATCATATCGTATGCCAGCCAAAGGTTGTCCGCGACAGAGAGGCGTTACTGCCAAACTGAAAAGGAGGCCTTAGCAATCGATTGGAACGTCGAGAAATTCCGGTTGTATCTTCTCGGAAGGGAGTTTGAACTTGAAACGGATCACCGTCCTCTCACAGCGATCTTTAAACCGACTTCTCAACCACCTGGACGGATTGAAAGGTGGGTTTTAAGACTCCAGCCGTTCAAATTTCGAATAATTTACAAGCCAGGAAAAGATAACATTGCCGACCCCTTGTCGCGCCTCTCTGATCCAGACGATGACAAGGACACCGACTACTGTGACGATCGCCTATACATCAGTGCCGTTACGGAGTCTGTTGCAATCGATGTCTCTGAAATAAAAGATGCATTAGAAACAGATGTCGAGTTGCTTTTGGTAAAGGATGCCTCACTAACGTCAGATTGGAATAACGAAACATTAAAAACTGGAGCAAAAGTATACATCCCATTCCAGAAAGATTTCGCTTTGCTGGAAGGATGCGTGATCCGTGGGTATCGATTAGTCATACCCAAACAACTGCGTTCACGAATGCTGCAACTTGCCCACGAAGGACACCCAGGAGTGACAGTAATGATATCCCGATTGCGCGACAGAGTGTGCTGGCCAGGAATGGACAATGAAGCAAGGAAATTCGTCAAGAGCTGTGAGGGTTGTCGAATAGTTGGAAAGCCTTCTCCACCAGAACCGATGCGGCGCCGATCGATGCCTAGTGAACCCTGGGTGGATGTAGCGATGGACTTCTTGGGCCCACTTCCGTCTAGTGAGTATTTACTAGTGGTTGTGGATGATTTCAGTCGGTATAAGGAAGTATGCATAATGAAAAAAATTACGCCAGAAGAAACCATAAAATACTTGGAACCAATCTTTGTCCGGCAAGGATACCCTATGACGATAACACTGGATAACGGACGACACTTAGCCGGGATTGGAAAGAGGATCTCCTGCAGTACATGATGATGTATAACACAACTCCTCACTCAGTAACGGGCAAACCTCCTTCATTGTTGCTACAAAACAGAATAATCCGGTCAAAAATGCCATCCATAAAAGACCTTGACACAGTGTCACCAGCGAATTCAGGAGTTCATGACAGAGATGCAATTCTCAAGCACAAGGTAAAGGAAAGAGAGGATTCCAGGTGCCACGCTAGACCATCGGATATTCGGGTAGGGGATATAGTTTTATTGCAAAATCTCATTTCAGCAGGCAAACTAACCCCGACATTCGGACCAGCGGAATACGAAGTGCTGGAGCGTATTGGGAGTCGGCTGAAAATGGCTGATGGCTGAAAGAAATGTAGCCCACGTAAAGAAGATTACCACGTCAGATGACACCGTTCCAGATACAGAAGAGTTTCCTGCAGACATCGAACAAGTTGGCGTTCAATGTCAGGATCCAGAATGTTCTTATGCCACGCGTCCTATCCGCCAAGCCAATCGGCCGTCATGTCAACAGGACTACATCATCCATTCGACCAAGGATTCAAGCCAGTTGGAAGAAAAGGAGATGTGGTGAATTGGTCTCACATGATGGGATCGTAGCAAACGGGGCAAAGAATGTACTTAACACGGCAGTTAATATCTACGTCTCTTCGAGTACAGTCGTACTGTTGATACCCACTCGTGTAGTAATAGACTAAATAAATTGATTACAAACCTAAACGAGCATTATAGTTTTCCACAAATACAACGGGCACCACAGTTACAAAGTTTTCCGCTGTGATCGGAACATAAACAACAGTAGGAAATTGACCGGCGGTGGTGTTCTCGTTGCAGTTAGTGTCAGGTTGAAAGCAACTGTAGTTGAAGACGATTCCTGCTGATCTGTTTCTGCTATTTCTGATGGCTAATGCTCGCTTCAAGAATGCTTTGACTTCCATGAATTCCGCTGCGATCAACGACACATACCAAAACGTTATCGATGAGATAAAGAGCGAGATAAAAGACAGCCTGATTGCCGAAATCAGACAGGAGATTAAAGGAGGGTTCAGCAAGCTGTCTCCTGCGGTACTAGGTCCTGTTCCCAAGAGAACCCGTGATGATGCAGCCGCAGTATCCGATCAACCGACCAAAATTCTCCGAGGAGCCGGTCCGTCAACTGCCAACGAACCATCAGTTCGTGTGGATAGACCCATTGACAACTTCTGGGTTTATCTCACAAGAATTTCTCCTGACGTTTCTGAGACAGACATCGAAAAACTGGCCAAGGACAGTTTGAATGTGGATGTACGCCGTATGTATTTGATATTCCTTCCGGCGTCCCGCAGAGCAGTCATCTTGGTCCTCTGATATTCGTCCTCTTTATAAATGATATGTGCGATAGCCTCAAGTCTGAGAAACTGCTCTATGCAGATGACTTAAAGCTGTTTCGCGTGATTAAGTCGCTTGTGGATTGCGGTGCACTGCAAGCTGATATTGAACGCGTTTCATCTTGGTGCGAAATGAACGGAATGGAAATGAATGCGGCGAAATGTAAAGTAATGACGTTCACGGGCTGAACAACTTGCCATTAGAAAGAGTCACGTGGATCTTGGCGCCATACTTGATAGTAAACTTCGCTTCAACGAACACATCTCAGTGACAACTGTGAAAGCCAATGCAAATTAGATTTCCTACGCCGGAACACAGCCCATTTCAATAACGTGCATGCGCTGAAGGCCCTGTTCTGTGCTTTAGTTCGCAGTGTACTTGAATATGGAGTGCTTTTGAACCTAACGAGCATGACTTTTCCTGATCCTAAATGAGACAGTTAATAAGAAAAAAAACAGGAAAATCTCAATTGATTTTTTCATTAGGGCCTAACTGACAACCGTAAACAACGGCTTCTTCCGTAAATTTCTCGTGACACAAAGGCTACCCATGTAAGCGTCCAATTTTATCGGATAGGTGAAATGTTTCTTTACGAAATGACCGTGGTGGATTGATTAAACGAGTTTTAAATGATGATAAATTTGCGGAAAAAGCCATTGTTCAAGAAGTTATGAACCACAGTTAATCGATGGTCAAACTCTTAATTTGATTTTTTCTATAGTGTTCGGTAAACTGCTCCAAAACATTTAGAGTTATTACAATGTTGAAAGTTACATCGGTCCTCTCCTTGTCGCTTTGTTTACCCTGAGTCTTAGCCGTAAGCTGGCAAACAACTTGTTTTCATATTTGTATTTGAACCTGAACAATATACATAAAAGAATAACGTAGTGTAATTATTGCTGTCTTCAAAGCAGGAAAAAGACAGAAGGAAAAAAAAGTATGGTGTTGGACGTCAAGCCAAAACAATATACCAGATAGCAGTAAGCAACGTATTCAAACAAAGAGGCTTCAGACCATACATGATTCAAAAAGTACGGGATCTGACAATCAATCAAAAGAATGAGCGAGTTATAAGACCTAAGGCGTTAGTGCAAAGATCCGCGGAATCAAAGTTTGAAAATATCGTATTTATGGACACAAATCACTTCACTATTCAGAAAAACGATAGGGTTTGGTTGACAGAAAAATTCCGAAGAAGTTGCGGCGCACAGTGAAATCATTCCATACAAAAGAGGGAAAATAGTCTGAAAATGGATTTTACATAGCTAAGTAATGTATTTCCAAGTACCTAATTTTGGGTCGCTTATTTCAAATATGGTATCTAAATTATCGTATTGGGTTACACTACCGATAAATACCGCTTTATCCGGAACATCCGATCAAATGGTAAATTCCTTAGTCTTGTCCTAAGGCAATGACTGCAACCATGCAGTTACCAGTCGGAATCACATATCGGTTACTACTGGGTCCTCACATTACATGTAAATATATTTAAAAATAAAAACCCAAATTTATGCACCTATCGTAAGATCAAATCCTGTTTACACTTGAAACTTGGTATCATCACCATTGGAGTTATTTTGAAATTCTCGTGTAATTTAAGGTGTCGCATAATGGGTTTTGATGTTAGTCAGAAATTGGACCCTCCCCGGGGGTATCTCTGGAGCCAATTCCAATTCCAATTCCAATAAACTCAAAGGCGACGTATAGGGCTACAGTACCTTTCATTTGGCGGTTGTTTAATTCGTATCGGTTCAGTAAAGGGTGGAACGGTCAAAACTTGGTCGAACTCAACATGACTTAGTTTTCAATTTGGTCCCCTTTGCGGTGTATGCGAACAAAATGTTGACTCTATTTTATTTTTGCCATTTTCTATTCAGTTGTCCAAATGGCGCTTCTGAAGCAAAAAGCAAAAATGGCTAATTATCAAAAAGTATCGCAAATCACTTTATTGCACCCAACCGTGACGTGTTTGAGAACGTCTGACGACTGCTAGGAAACCGTGAATATAAGGGAGGAAACCAAAACCAGGGAAGCCACAGTGACTTTCGGTAAAGAATAGTGGTCAGCATT
>JASCZW010003309.1:0-23389 GCA_034211315.2 Aedes japonicus | reverse complement strand
TTGGGGCAGGAGATGGTTCTTATGATGGTTTAAGACTCCTTCCTGGCCTGGAAAGGGGGCTCCTATACGAATGAAACACAAATGTCTGCATAACTTGAGAACTAATCAAGCAAATGGAACCAAATTTGGCATATTGGGGGTTTATGGAGGCAGAATTGTTTTTCTATAGTGGTTCGAGAACCCTCACCTCTCTGAAAACCGGTAGAAACTTTCGATCCGTGCCTGCCTTATTTTAGCAGAAATTACACATATTAGCAAACGAAAATATTTTAAGCTGAATAGGCCACTTCTAAGATATATTCCAAAATACAGTACGACTATTATTCAGAGCATGATTACAACACAATGAAAAAAAATCGAAAAACCGCTATGCTCTCGTGAAACAAATATCAGGAACCCAATCATATCATTGTTTTAAAACTTAAGATAAAATGAAACGATGAAAACTCGATTCTCGTTCTCCAGCGATGAAACTTTTGTGAAACTGTAAAATAATTGTAAGCAATAATTTATTGGGTCATTGTGTACAATAAAAACAAGTTTGGAAATAAATGCATTATGTTGACTTCCATTATATGATGTAAGACAGCAAAATAAACTTATAAGAATAACTTCTGGTTGATGGGGACGCATGGTTGGCAAGTTCCTCGAAGTAATGGAAACGCGTAGTAGGATAGTCAGCAAAACCTAACAACACAGCATTAAAAAAAAAAACTTTATCAAAAACTTAAATACATACATCGCCATTTTTTTGATGTGTTTGATGTCCAATCGTCCAAGAAAAAATATAAAAACGAGGGGGCTCTTTGGTCTATGAAAACCTTAAAAAACTCAAAGAATCCAGGTGTTTTTCTATTTTTCCTAAGAAGTAGGTACATTTAATTACCTTTCATTTTCGTTTTTAATTGATAAAATCGGTTCAAAGTTGACATTTTTTTTTTTTAAAAAAGCATTTGTGAAAAAAGTCGATTTTTTGGATCACCCTAACGTAGAAACGGCCTCCCTAATAACGAAATAAAAAAATACGGGTCGATTTTTTTTTTCGAGAACAAACAATACAACCAATTATCATAAATTTCTGAGAGATCGTATAACTTTTTCTATAGAATTGGTGCAAAAAGCTCGATTCAACGTAAATCTGGACGCACGGTTTAATACGCGTCCTTGGTGGTTGGAACAAAAAACGTTTGACAGGCATTTATTGATGTTTCCCTGGCAAAGAAATTGGTAAAAAGTTTTTCTCGATTGATCGACGCATCTCGAATTTACGGATCATGGAACTTAAGAATCGAAAATTAATTGTGCACAATCATCTAAAGAATCCTTCGTGGTCTGCCTCAAAAATAGCAGAAGTGTTAAAATTCCAAAAGTCAACGGTGTGTCTTGTAATCAAACGTTACAAGGATAGTCTGAGTGTGGATAGAGCACAACGCATCTATCATAAAAGTGTCACTAGGCACAAAGAGCTGAGGAGGAAGGTGTTGAGGTACATGAAAGGCAACCCAGGTGTCTCCATACGGTGTCCATTTGGCCAAGAAATACGATGCCAACTTTTCCATCATGCGTAACATCCTTTCAATAGAAGGATATACCGTGTACGCACCATACTTCGCGCGGATCCTAATGCGCAATTTTACATGTATATTTGGTCGTATCTCGAGTTTAACGAGTTTTTTTAAATATGTTTGCTCAATTCATTTCCCTAGGTAATGTGAGGCATTGTTTGCAGTTGTAAATTTTTTCAAATTAAGATGGCATATATCCGAAAATGATTGAGTGCTCCAAGTTAGGAACCGCGCAAAGTATGGTGACTCCACGGTAAGTCTGTTTGTGCCAGAAAACGTCCGAATCGCTCCCTGGAACGAAATTCAGTGGTCAAAGTTCTCGCTTTTTGATTACTATACGAAAGAGTTTTGACGAAAACTTAATGGAAGACGAAACATATGTCAAAATGGATTATAAACAAATCCCCGGACGAAAATTTTACCTGTCAACTGGTCGTGGGGATGTCGTTCCAGGTATAAACTTGTTTTTGATGATAAATTTGCTCGGAAACTAATGATTTGGTAAGGAATCTTCAGTTGTGGCCTTAAAACCAAGGTTTTCATCACATCTCACACAATGTCGTCCAAGGTTTACATTAAAGAGTGTCTGTTAAAGCGGATTTTACCCTTCATTCGGCAACACAAGACCAATCTCATCTTTTGGCCGAATATAGCCAGCTGCCACTACACTAAGGAGGCACTAGAAAGGTATGCTGCAAAAAATGTAAATTTCGTCGCCAAAGAGATTAATCCTCGAATTGCCCCTGAGTTCAGACTGATCGTCAAATACTGGGCAATTGTCAAGCAGGTGATGGAGGACGTGGTGAAGAAGTGACAAATGCACAACAAATGGTTAAAGTGGAATAAAGTTATGACACCGCATCACCAGCGACTGTACGAATCTTGATGGCATCGATCACATGTAAAGTGCGACAGATTCGTTCGAAACGGTGAAATGTAATAACTGATAAATATCGTTTGAACGCTGAATAAATACCCTTTTGTTTGACGTTTTGATCAACATGTATGTTGTTTAATTCTTGAGTTATGATCACTTAGATGCGTCCAGATTTACTTTCCATTGAGCTTTATAAGAGTAAGCTATTTGGTGAGATCATTCCATAGATCTATTATTAAATTTTTTTCTTGGTTGGCGATCCGTTTCATTCAACAGCGTTCGTGCCAGAGCTAGCAAACCCACAGATAAACTCAATCCAATTCACTCATAAACATAGTTTAATCTCCCCAAACTAGCAACAAGCAATTACCTGTGTACGGCATAAATTCTAGCACATTGGAATGCAAATCGATTGCTATTCCTCGCTCTCACCAAATGCATGCCAGCATGTCGACATACTCTAGAGCGTATGAAGTTGTACTACACTCCTATAAACATGTCACACGTAGGTTATGCGGGGACGATACACGCAGAGGAGGTTTGAAATTGAGCCTCGCCTGGGCGGAGGTTGGTATTTCGGTATTGTTTTCAACTCGAAAGAATGGCTAGGGATTCGAGTTCGGAATGCGTACCGAGTGGGCTCAGGAGATTGCGGGAGATAGTCTCCGAAATTGGATTCATAGGTCGCTATTCAGAATAATGCTAGTACGAGCGATGCTAAATTCCACTAATTTACTGCTAATTAGAGCGCGATAGCAGAATGCGCATTTCCCGTCCATCTTGCTTGTCGACTCGAATGTGGAAGCTGATGTTTTTCCGGGAAAAGTTCTTTTATACGTTTGTGAAAATGAAACCTTTAATTAGTGATGGCGCACACATAAGCATTATCAATTACAGCAATTTCCACGTGACTGCGTCACCTTGATATGGGTGCAGTTATCACCTGTTGCAGTTTCCCCACCCTCTAAAGAAAGCTAATACTTGAAAGCAACAAACAACAATCAAGACAAGATCCGATTGCAAGCGTGTCAATTGGGTATCGTTTTTCGCTTTGCCTCTGATCCATGGCCGGTCAAGTGTAAATCAAACACTGGGCTGAGTTTACAACGATTTTCCACGATAGCTGCAATTAACTAACTGGCCTTTCCCAACAACGAACACACCCTGGCTTATGACTTCATCTAGCAAAATACCTCAGCAAAACTGCATCGCAGAAATGCAAATGATCTGTCAAAGACCAAACCCATCATCAACCAAGTCTGAGATGTATTATTTTCGCAAAGTTTTGCTCCACCGACTTCATCTAGGTCGCTGCCGGCGACGACGACGACGACATCGTCGTCACCATTGTCCCACATACACACATGTAAATTCACCTGCTTTACGTCTGCGGCACTTCCTCCGTCTTCGCCGTCGCAAGAGCAGCTCCGGTGACGCAGTCGGTGATCTTAGGATCGGTGATTTGTCTCGGTAGGCTGACGAACGCTCGTCGTAATCCCCATCGTCACCATCGTCCAAGTAGAGAATCCCCTCATCCACCGAGCAGCTGGCCGAGCTCCAAGAACTTTTGTGCAGCGTGTTGGTCGTACTGCTGTCAACCGACCGGAGATCTTCCCGAGAGGCAGCTGCCGGCTCATCGTCGAAATCCACCATCCGAGAATAGAGAAACTCGTCAGACGGAGTTCTCGGTGGTTGGTCCGGGTCGTTCACCGTTGGAACCGGCGGCAGCGGTAGATCCGAGAAAAATTCCGAATCATTGCTTTTGCTGCTACTCCGACTGCCACTGCTGCGCTCCCGGATGGTGCTCAACCGGTTAAAGTCACAGCGGGGAGCGCCGATGGACCGATGCTGATGTGGATCGTCGGCTTCCATTATCTGTATGGTTTCGCAAACTAGACACCCGAGTGTTGCGCACTGTTCTAATTAATTTCTTCCCCGTATTTATGGTACGCCACGAGCCGAGCACAGAATAACAAATCACATCCACCGACGGTCGAAAAAGGAACACGTAAAAATCAACCAACACTACACGTTTCAGCTGTAAATTTATTTATATTCACAGACAACATTTCTATGCTTTCGATGCCCCGTGAAGCGATGATATGCACTCTTCAGAAAAAACAAACAACGAATTTTATAACACTACTAAAACCGAACATCACAGTGGAATTGTCCAAATCGGCGAATGCTTCTTCCTAGATGGGATCGTTTCTGCGTTCTGGCGAAATTATAAATATTTTTCGCAATTGCCCAAAACACACCACGCGCGCAACACGTCAGTCGGTGATGGCGACGGGGCGCCTGCGTTGTTGCTGCGAGCTACAAGTCGCGTTCTGTTGTCCCATCGGACTTGTCAGACCGAACTGACGAATGCGCACAGCCAGCTCAACGACGACGACGACGACGATTTTCTCTCTCGCGAGCATTCATTTCGACTTGCAAACACGCGGCTCATCAGAGACAACGCGACCGACGATCGCGCGAGGTCATGGAGTACGAAATAACAAATCATCAACAATGTAGGAAGGTGATAAGCCACATTTGGGTGGAGCACTTGGATTGGTCATTGGGCATTGGTTCGCTTATCGAAGGACGATGACTAAGTGGTTCGGCGAAATGATGACAAATTCAAACTGCGTTTATCTGTGAAGAATGGGACGGCTAGCTTCTAAATAACATTGTTGGTAATCGGCTTTCGACGCAACGAAAACGATTTCGTTGTATTTAAGCTTGCAGTGGCAGTCGTTCGCATTCAGTTACTCGTGTTCGTGTTGGGAAATAATGATTTGTTGATACTGAGGGAAGGAATCACTGCATGAATCTCACAGATCAGAGCAGTCGTTTTGGGGCTGGATGAATTGTTGGATAGATAGAATGACAGCACGGTTATTTTTAAATTGATGTTTGATCAATTTGTTTGATCACGGGCATTAAAACGCCAAAAGGCCGGATACACAGTAGGAAAAACTTGCAAAACAAGGTTGTTTTCTTTATCGGGTGTCATTTCAAAATTTTGAAAAATGAAAATGCTGCGCTAAAAAAAACGTTTCTCAACACTGATAACTTTCGTTTCATCGAACTTCATTCAAACAACTTTCGATTGAAAACATTCAATTGCATATATTTATTCAATCATGTTTTTTGTTGTTGCATGAATCACGTAATCAATTATAATGTTTGAAAATTGGAAATATCCATCTTATCAATATGCAACCCTAGGAGTGGACAGACATTTCTGCTAGAACCAAAGATTTGAAGAGAAAGGATTGATAGGTCTGTGAACAGCACGGCAGGTTGTGAAATTGAATAGAAGTAGTTTAAATTGAGCGTCGGGCATGCTTGAAAGGCGGTATCCGATCAAGCAGACAATCTCTTGCCTAGCTACCACAATGCGTGGTTGGCAAGGGTTAAGGAAACCCCCTTGACAGGCAAAAGAGTGCCGGCTTGATCGTGCTCATATATTGCAAATGCAAAATAACCCTCAGGTGATCGAAAATTTTGAAAAGCTCCTTGAGTTGAATCTCAAACTCGCTTCATGACTTTAGTACCATCTGTACATAACACAGGATGTCAGCCTTCGCAGAATATT
The DNA here is from genome assembly GCA_034211315.2 of Aedes japonicus. Taxonomy (NCBI): domain Eukaryota; kingdom Metazoa; phylum Arthropoda; class Insecta; order Diptera; family Culicidae; genus Aedes; species Aedes japonicus. The sequence continues at coordinate 17,358 of JASCZW010003309.1, read as the reverse complement.
TCCAATCGTGTTTGCTTCTCCGACTTCGACAATTCGGTTCATTTTGATTTATCCATGAAGCAAGAGCTTCATGGAATCCCAAGGCAGCATCGTCCTATGATGGCTCCGTTTATATTTGCTGCAAAGTTTGGTTGATTCCACTAAATCGTTCTTCACTAACGGATCATTGATAGAGGAGTCAGCAGGCTTTGGTATATTTAATGAAATTTATAGCGCCAATCGTAGACTTCAAGCTCCATGTTCCGTATATATCGCTGAATAAGTACTTCATTTTCACGGATAGTCTCAGTTCTATAGATGCTTTTCGCTCCTTGAGGCCGGTAAAGCACTCTTCGTATTTTCTCATAAAAATACAGGAGCTTCTAAGTGCTTTATCTTCGCGTTATTTCATCATCACCTTTGTATGGGTCCCATCTCATTGTTCAATTCTGGGCAATGAGAAAGCGGACTCGCTTGCAAAGGTGGGCGCTATGGAAGCAATATTTGTGATCGACAAATCACCTCCAACGAATTTTTTCATATTTTTCGTCAACAACCACTCGTCAGCTGGCAGTTTAAATGGAGTAAAGGAGATTTGAGGCGATGGCAACATTCTATCATCCCAAAGGTGTCGAAGAAATCTTGGTTTAGCGGGATGGATGTGGGTCGAGACTTCATTCGTGTCATGTCTCGCCTCATGTCCAGTCATTATTCTTTGAACGCTCATTTATACCGGGTTGGGCTGAGCCACAGCAATCTCTGTGAGTGTGGACAAGGCTATCAGGACGCAGATCACGTTATTTGGTCTTGTGCTGAGCATCTTGGTTTCAGATCGAGTAACTAGAAATTAAAAGAAAAATTAGTATCTTCCATTTAATTTAATAACTCGACTAGTACGAGACACTGAAGAAGTCTGCACATTGTAGACGAAATACGCGTATCTGTCGAAGATAAACAAAGGTTGTTGGAATTAAATGGAAGATACTAATTTTTCTTCTAATTTCTAGTTACAGGTATTCCACTAAACAACTCAAACCCACAAGGATTCAGATCGAGGCTTTATGTTTCCCTTCGGGCTCGAGGTAGACAACCCAATGTGCCAGTTCGAGATATTGTGGCTGTACGTGATTTGGAGTACATGAAACTCATTTATGTGTTTTTGATTAACATTAGCCTTAGATTGTAGTTAGTTTAACCTGTATGTTTACTCTAAGTTTTTTTTTTTTATGTGTATGTGTGTGTGTTTTTTTTTCTTTTTCAAAAAATGTTCAAGTCAAAAGAAAACCATACATTGTATAGTTATAAGTGTTTAGATAAATTTAGAATTTAAATTTTATATGTTATGTAAACCATACTTTAAATTCCCACCCTCTTTCCCATCCGTAATTTGTAATTCATATTAACCTCGAGACGGCCGCGAGAAATTGGCTCTTCCCTCCTAACTTTAGTTTTAAGATAAATGATGTATAAAAGTATGAAAATTTGGCTCTGTAAAGTTAATTCGATTGAGCCTGTACAAATAAATGATTATTAAAAAAAATATTCATTTTTTGTACCTAAAAACATACGATAATTATGACGAGTGATACACCCGTTATTTTTTCACTCTACAACAATGATATGTTGTAACTTGAATGTATTACAACAAAACACGAAGGAAACCAACAAAATGTTGTATAAATGATGAGAAAGAGACAAGTTGCTTTGAGAAAATATTGTGATTCGCACACAGGTTGCAATGTCCTTGTTTTTATGTAACAGCAATAAAAAAAAGTTCTGTCATTATTGCAACACAATACCGATAGCAACATTGCTTTATCAGCAACATGACCAAAAGGGACAATCAGTTGTTGCTGTCAAACAAATTACTGATCTGAGCAATTCTCGTTTAATTCCTAAATTGGAAAAGTTTAACTTTTCACACTATTTAGTAAAATTAGTTCTGAACGATTACCTATGAGAGCAGGAGTTCTTCAGGGTAGTGTTCTTGTGCCAATATTTTATAACATATTCACTAAGTACCCTCTGTTTTATTTTTGTTCGCAGACGAAAAAGGCATTATAGATAAAGGCATTATCGATTAGGAAGAAGTCTCCGTGTTATTTGCAGTCGATTGCACAACAAAATTATCTCTTCTGATTTACAACAACGGACGATTACTCCCAACGCTTCCCGAATTCAATGTATAATATCTCTTTTTCCAGCTAATTTCACGAAAAGTTGTAGTAGTCATATAATTACTATGAACGGAGTTCCAAGTTCATGGGCAAATCCAGCTTGCAAATGTCATATTTAATTAGAAAAATCTCATGCAATGTCTTATGAAATACACCAGATTACCTCATCGGGTGAGGAAACGATGATTGGGATTACTTCAAAATGTCATTGATTTTTTTGACACTGTGTTTTGGTCATCGCGATTACAAGCACGTTTATTGATGTATTACTATTTTTGAGGAAAACCTTGAAATGAATTTTGCATTCTATCGATTAAATATAGCTGCTTGGCTTAATTCATATAAACAAATTAGAAATTTAGGAATCAAAATCCCATGAGAAAAATCTCATTATTGCGTGATGGTTGAATAATGATAGAAAACCTCATGATAGTTCATACCTTTTTAAATTAGCCACCACACTTTTGACCATTTGCCCTAAATAAAGTTTAAAAAGGAATAAGTCTTACTTTACTGATAATTTTAAATACGACAAATTTAAAACGCAAATCAAATTTGCTCGAAACACCAAACTAGTTTTCTACTTTCTGTCAATACGCTTTGTTCGCGCTTGTTGTGCGATGCGCTCACAACTACATACAAACCAAAGCACATGCTACCAGCCGTGCGGAGACCGAGCCGTCAAAAATGTCGTAGCCAAGAAATATTTTTTACCAGCCCGTTAAGAGCACGATTGCATACAGCACTCAAACAATCAACTCGTAGCATAACTCGACTGGCACCCGACCGGGCTTCGGCCCGGCCTAATGTGAATAGCCCTTTACACTTTTCTATAAGGCGAAACGATACAACGGCATATTTTTCTTGTTTTCCGTTTCGTTCGTATGTGTGTTATAGTTAGTGGTGGTAACGGTTGACATTTTTCAGAAACGGTTTACTTCTGAAAAAAATGGTCACTGTACAAAGCTAACAATCGTTGCCGAAACCTTCCGCTTCAAGCTAGTTGTAATGTTGTGAGACCAAAAGGCGAAAAGCAAATAGCACGAACATCCCGTATTCTTTTTTTTATTTTGCTTTCTGCTATGGGACAGTGTGTGCGGTGTCGTATGAAAGACAACTCTTTTATTTTTTCGATTCCTTTTGGTTATATTCCCCTTTCTGTCGCTTATATTAATGTAAAAAAAATGTCATGACATTTAGAAAAGAAAATATAGAAGACATTTCTTTTCAGCAAACGAACGAACTGGGATCGTTCAAAAACTCTCTTCCCAGTTTATTTTTTAACCGTTATGTATCCAACAGAGAACATATTCGCCTTTTTCGTTTACAATACATGTGATTTCATTATGTTTTCATAGTAGGATTTTGAAACTCTGTAGGAGGGAAACAATGAATGCAAAGCAAGGGGGGGTTTCTTATTTACTTCATTTCGCAAAAGGCCGACAGAAAACATTCTTAATATGGAAACTAAAATGACCATTACTATGGAACTATTCAACCGATTAGAAATCGTTTAGCAACTTTGGATTCAGGAACTCAACCACTTTCTCAAAATTGTCTTATGGACATGAGACATGGTATGCGGCATATCAAACTTCATTTCTAACCATAAATATCATATCAAACTTTATGATTTTGTAAAAATAGGTCTGAAGATGACATTCTCAGGATTCTTGACCATACTGGCCACTAGAAAAGGCTCTGCGTGATCCAAGTTCCACCATATTCAAATATTTTCTAAAACCTGGATTATTACACATCGATCTTTGGAGAATTTCTGACCATACTAGCCACTTAAAGAGGCCCTGTGGTATCCGAGTTTCTCTGGGGAAGTGGCCATATTAAAATCTTTTCCAAAACCTGGCTTGCGACACATCGATCTTCGTGATTTTGCAAAAATAGGTCTGCGGATGATATGCTGAAAGTATCTGACCACACTGGCACCATAGGGAGGTCCTACGAGATCCGAGTTCCTCCGGGAAAGTAGCCATATTCAAATCTTTTCCAAAACCTGGCTTGCCACATATCGATCAACGTGATTTTGCAAAAATAGGGCTGAGGAGGACATGCTGAGGATTTCCGACCATACTGGCCACTTAGAGAGGTCCTGTGGGATCCGAGTTCCCCGGAAAAGTGGCCATATTCGAATCCTGGCTTACCAAAACCTGGCTTGTGACATATCTTTGGATCAATATCCTTTTCCACCCAGGCTGAATCTGGATCCGTTATGCTTGAAGTATCGGTTTTCGAGTCACTTAAAATTTTGTACAAACATAATTCACACTATAGAACAAAACAAAAACCAAAACAGTTGTCTTTTTTCAACCGTGAAACCACAATAGCTGTTTTGACATTAGCTCTATGCTTGCTTTGGCTAGTGGTACATGCCTTAACTTAATCCTTTTTTACAAAAGGATACTGTCGAGCTGGTAAAGAAACGAACATTTTAGTGCATCAAAGCATAACGGAATTTAGAAAAAGAGCATGAATAGTTGTTGGATGGATGGATTATGAAAGTGAGACGAGGTCTTTTTTGTTCAATCTGTCCTACGAGCATAAGCAGAACGATAAAGTTTTCTGGAAAATGCTTTGGTTCTCCTCTGAAGACTAAGTTTTGCAAAATCATGAAGTTTGATATATCGCAAGCCTGCTTTTAGTTACGATTTGAATATGGCCACTTTTTCGGAGGAACTCGGATCCCGTAGGGCCTCTTTTAGTGGTCAAAATCCTCAAAATGTCTTCTGATTACCTTGTTTTACAAAATAATGTAGTTTCGTATGCCGCATGCTATGTTTCGCATCTCAAAATCTTTTGCCAACCATCCCAGGACATCCCAGGTGCCAACCATTCCAATGGCTAACGACGGAGTATTATTAGTTTTAAATTTATGTTTTTCTTTCTCAGAGGGGTTGGGGACGTGCGGAGGTGTTTTGTTTTGTTGGATACACATCGGTTGACTATGTGCGTGGTTTGGTTCTTCTTCTTCTTGTTTGTTGTTTTTACTGGACTTCAACGCGGCGGTCTTTCGTCCAGAGCGTGGTTTGGTGATGTGTATGTGTTGGTTTGTATAATGTGCAGTAATGATGTGCAGTAAGACACCAGCAAAAGGCCGTAAAGCAATTGTTACGAAAAATATAACGCGACAAGAAGAAATACGATTGTATTGTGCCTTGAAAATTCACGGTGCGGAAAAATGTTGGTGCACTTGTGTGTAAATTTCTGCTCGAGATGATTTTATTTTCGCAGAATGTCATGACATTTTCAATTGCAGTAATTTTTTTATTCCGTGTGTTCACTTTGGTCATTATGAAAAGTGTCAAATGTTGCCAAACAAATGTTGAAATCCAGTTCCCATGCCACCACTGGTTATCCTTTGGGTATATTCTCTTGAAAATTAGGGTAGAAGTAGTTTAGAGTGTTTTTGTTGTTGTTTTTTTATCGCTGTAATTTTTTTAAAATTGGAAAAAAAGTAGCGTTACTTGAAAAGCAACGTCGTGAATTTATTTTGCGCAAGCACCTGGAAAATCCTCAATCCTCTTATCGGGACATCGGAAAACAACTCGGCATTGTGCTGTCAATGGTGTGTCGTGTGATTAAACGGCACTACGAAACTCTGAGCATCGAACGGAAGGTGAAATGCTGTCAGAATGGATGTTCTATTAGTGATCAGGATCACAAGCGTGTCGTGAAAGCGTTTAAGCGGAATCCCAATGCTTCGGTCAGGAATGTGGCCAAAAAGTTGAATCTGTCCAAGTCTTTCGTTCAGAGAGCCAAGGACCGGGAGGGACTGCATACGTACAACGTGCAGAAGGCTCCAAAGCGTGACGATCGGCAAAATACGGTGGGAAAGTCACGGGCCCAGATGCTGACGAAGCCTCATTGCCTCATCATGAATGCGGCAGCATCCGGGGCGACTGTTCTTCAACTCCCATGATACATGATTTGGCAAGCGATCTACTCATGTGGCAGCACGGAGTGCGTCGTTTGTGACTACCGGGATTTTAAACGGGGAGATCTACCTCAAGGAGTGTCTACAGAAGCGTCTGCTTTTTCTTAAAAAGCAACACGAGGGCTCTTTCGATGTTCTGGCCGGATCTTGCTTTGTGCCACTTTTCAAATGTTGTCCTGGAGTGGTACAAATACTTTCGTACCCAAGGACATGAACCAGTCCGGAGCGAAAGAAGAGCGACTTTGTCATCCCCTTCTCGCTGATTGTCAGCCACAGCAGCACCTTCTTGGGGAACTTGGTGAGTGAAATGAACTTCCTTTGTTGGAGAACTAAAATACGAAGTGACCTGCCGCTTATAGTCAACCATTGTGCATAGGATGATTCGAATCTTGAGTTTTTCGTCCGCTTTTTGTTGCAAAAGGATGGAAACTATGTCAATCAGAATTATTTTAACATTAGTATGCGTGCATTCCAGGCTGAAATAAGTTTATCGACTCACAACGAGCCTACATTTTCCATCCTCTCGAAACGTCAAGTAAAACATCTCGCAGATTTTCCTGCTTCAAACCAATACACCAATCTTTTTTTCTCCACTCCGGCCTTGTCAGATTTATAAATAAACCAAAACAAAAAATAAACGTAAACGTACAAATGCCGAGGCACTCTAATAAATCTGACCTTTCTTCTCTAATTAACATATTTCTCCGTTTTGTTGGTGCAATTCCCGCGTTTGCCACCACCCATTGCCCGAAGGGACGGTTCAGCATAGCAGCTCCGAATGCACTGCCGCGCCGTAAATCCCATGAAGCCATAACTTCCACTTATACTTTGTGACTGTGCTCCGCTGTTAGAATTGTTGCAAATTAAAATTTGAGAGCCCGCCCTGGTCGCATTCATTCCTACAGCCGGGCAAAAATCAGACCATCATTCATAAACTTTGGCCACTGCGGGAATCTAGGTCAACGCAGTGAATGGGGAAATTCCCAAAGCCGTTCTGACTAGAAGGCATCATTTTTCAAAACTGCGCTTTCATCGACGACGATGACGACGACGACAAACACGTCGACGTCGGATTATTCAACAAGAAACCGGGAAATGTCGTAAATTGCCAAGCAGAGAACGGTAGTTTCAGGAAATTTGAGGTGATTAATTTATTGCTCTACAACTCAAGAACGGAGTTTGGAGTTGACAACGTCTTCGTTTGCTTTCATTGAAACATGTCTTCACGGTAAAACTGCTTACGAGCTGACAGAACGGAGGTGTTGTGTCCATAAATCTTGCTTGACCCCGTTAGATGCGCGTTATGCTTCTTGGTCAGAACTGTTGGCATTGTCTTTCTCTTTTTTATATAACGACTACGGGAGTGGCAAGAAGAGTTTTGCAGTCTTTCGCTCGTGGATATCTGTTTTATGCTTTATGAATTTTAATGCCCGGTACGAGGATTGAATAAAAACGGGCAATAACTCAGAGCGGCCCCGGTTTCGAAGTTTACATTGTTGATGACACGTTGCGAATTGTACCGATGTCCGAACGGTAAATCCATCTGGAAAGTGTTGCTATTTGCAGTGAATATGAATGGATGAACATGTCATGAGAAAGTGTTGCATTGAATGTTGATAAATTTGCTACATTTCTGCCATTAAGCCACAATTATTTAAAACTCATGTTCTCAGTTCACTTAGATTTAATCATAACACTGTTAATGTGTTTAGGTTAGATTTAAAAGTTCACGATTTGCTGCCAACGTCAATTTCCTCAACCCGCTCCTTCTTTTTACCCATCCGCTCTCGAAAACAATCAACCAAAACATGTCGATTGCTACGATCACAAACTCGTCTACTAGCAGGTTATGAGACAGCCGTACACGACCGAACTTTTAGTTTGCCATTGATCTTTAGACTGGCAATGTGTATTTCTTATTTCATTTACTCTCACGAAAATGTTAGCCAAAGTGACTGTGACGACAAACGGGATGCTTCGTTTAAAAACAAACAAATGTTAGAGACAGCAGGCTTCACGTTATAATACAGGTGCGCTACACTCCCGCTTCACTTTACTCAATTTTTGAGTAGAACTGTATGCTATCTCTTTTTCTCTCACGGAAATGTTACTCAATTTTCGTAAAAAGTGGATCTACTCAAAAATTTAGTTGATCCGCTTTTTAACGAAAATTGAGTAACATTTCCGTGAGAGAAAAGAGATAGCATACAATTGTACTCAAAAATTGAGTAAAGTGAAGCAGGAGTGTATATCCATGGTTAAGAAAAAAGAGAGAAAACATGGGTTCTCTCAAAAGCAACAGTGATGCCATAGCTGCCGCTCAACAGCGAAGCATTATTTATCGTTGGGTACTATTGGACAGCTCCGAAACAATTTTTTTTTATAGCATATGATAGTTCCAGATGATGGGCAATATAATCATAATCATAGATCAACCTCTAATGACATGAAATAAATAGTGATTTCAGATTATTTAAATATGTAATAAATTTAACCTAATGTTCAACATCCCATTCTGGCAACAAGCCTAGCTGTGAGAGAGAGCTGATGAAGACATGCTCTCCAGTACACGCGAACAAATGCAAAATACAAAAAGGCAACATTTTAGCGAACTTCTTCAGCTGGTCAGAAACTGATGATGATGTACTTTAAATCTTCAAAATGACAGTAATAAATTGGTAATCAATCATGAGTTATGCATCGAATGATAAACCCGATAGAAAGAGCTTATGATCGTACCCTTAGAAGTGAAATAATCTGGAAAATGTAGGATTTTTAAACCTATTTCCTAATAACTGATTAAAATAGGGACCCCTGATTCAGCCGTTCTCTACCTTATTTGAATGAGCACCAGGTAACCCGATTCAAGTGAATTAAGCGTGGAAAATGCGGAAAATTATTTTCGATATTTTGTGATTTAAACGAAACTTTGCATACGCGTTTGGCTTAGGTGACTGAGCAGTTTCCGCGCTAACGTAGGTTTTTGTGACTCAAGAGTCAGTTATAAAAAGAGCGTTAGCATTTTGAATACCACTTCAACTAATTATTTGTAGCTCGAAATCTTTTGGTCGAACAAAAAAAAACTGCCAAAAAGAAGTTGTGACCCTATGTGTAAAGGTTGTGAAAAAAAAACACTGAGAAAAAAAATTTCAGAAAAAAAATCGACAACATTTAAATTTAAATATTTAAACAAAAATTCGGATGTTTTTTTTGTAAACATTGTATAAATTGAAAATATTACGCAAGCTTTTGCGAATACTTCAGGATAGAAAAATGTCAGGGAAAAAAGTTTCTAGCACATCAACTTTCGGTGAATTTCTCAAAAATTTAATATTGGCGGGAATGAACGTATTCTGATTTTATAATCGGATTTTTGAAGTATTTTCAAAAAATTCAGCTACTTGTGATGACATTCGTAAGAGCATCCGTTCTCGAGATATTTGCGATTTAATTTTATCATGCTCGAATAATTTTCGAAAATACGACCTTGTCATAAGTTTTTCTAGATTCATCAACAACAAAAGTTGGTTTTTCGAAATGTATAATAAATTTTACGCTACTCTCTCTTTGACCGCAAGATGATTGAATGAACGCACAGTGGGCAAGAACTGATGAAAACTAAAGAACAAATCTGTAACTTTTGTCGCTTTTAAGCGCGGCTTGTAAACAAGGCCATTTCCGCTAGAAAATTGAGTAGGAAATCGAATGGAACTGGTTTCAATCACCGCACGGATATGGTTGTGACGTTATAGACCTTAGTTTACCCCACTTCCCCTTATACTCTTGAATAATTTATAGAGAATTTATAGTGCTAGTCCCATGTGAAATTTCCTGAAAAGTCGAATCACAGCTGTTTCAACTACCGCACGGCTCTGTACGAAGATATGGCTGGTTTTTCCTCACATTCTCTTGAATTCATGAATAGTTTAAAGATATCTTTGCACGGAGAGGCTAAGATCAACAAAATTGTACTAATCCCATGTGAAATTTCCTGGAAAATCGATTAGAAGCTTATTCAACTACCGCACGGATATGTGAATGAAGATATGGCTGGTTTTACCCCACTTCCTCTAGTATTTTTGAATAATGTATAGATATCTTTGCTCGGAGTGGCTCAAGATCAACAAAATAGAGCTAGTCCAATGTGAAATTTCTTGGAAAATCGAATAGAGGTTGTTTCAACCACCTCACGGCTCTGTGAACAAAAATTCAGCTGATTTTACCCCACTCCCGCTCCAAGGATTATATCTTGGGATAAATAGATGAAATATATCGGTTAAACTGGGCTGAAATCAGCCATATCTTTATTCACAGAGCCGTGCGGTCGTTGAAATAACCTCTATTCGATTTTCCAAAAAAAACACATAGGACTAGCCTTGTTTGGTTGATCTTGAGCCTCTCCGTGCAAAGTTATCTATAAAGTATTCAATAGTATAACGGGAAGTGGGGTAAAATCAGCAATATCTTTGTTCACAGAGCCGTGCGGTAGATGAAGTTACTTCTATTCGAATTTTCAGGAAATTTCACATTGGATAAGCATTATTTAGTTGATCTTGAGCCACTCCGAGCAAAAATATCTATAAGCTATTCATGAATATAACGAAAAGTGAGGTAAAACAGCCATATCTACGTTCACAGAGCCGTGCTGTAGGTGAAACAGCTTTTATTCGATTTTCCAGGAAATTTTACATGGGATTAGCACTATTTTGTCTCCGCGCAAAGATGCCTATAAATTATTCAAGAATATATGGGGAAGTGGGATAAAAAAAGGTCTATAACTCTACAACCATATCCGGGCGTTGATTGAAACCAGTTCAATTCGATTCTCCAGACAATTTTCTAGCGAAAATGGCTTTGTTTACAAGCTGCGCTTGGAAGTGACAAAAGATACAGGTTTTTTCCTTAGTTTTCATCAGTTCTTGCCCACTGTGAAACGGTTCAAACAAAACAGATTATAATCAATAGAGGATGCATAGCACTACTGTTTGTCTAGTTCTCACACGCGAACATGCCGGGTACATAACTGTCAAATTGCATACTTCTCACGTTGAAAGTTATGTCCCTGGCCTACTGAAACCAGGAAAATATATTTTGCCAACAACGTTACTAACGTCGGCGCTATGGGTCCTCTACAGTTTATAATCGGTTTTGTTCAAATGTTGGACCAACTTACCGCCTGCCTGAATTTTAGGTAGCATCAAAGGCTCTCAGTAGCTTGAAAAACTCGTCCGTTGCACAGTGGGAAAAAAGTACGAGAATCGCGAAAGAATTCGATAATTCTGCTCCAAGGAGCACAAGGTTAGGGAACAATAGTATTTTTTTTTTGTGAAAATGGAAGGAATCCCACTTGCCGCAAAATTCAGTGGACGGAGATAATGGACTTATTTTACCCCAATTCCCAGGTTTTTTCAAATAATGCCCACTAATTTATGCTTGGAGGGGTCTGCGGTAGTCAAAATAGGCCAATTCTTATGAAGAATTTCCCTAGGAATTGAATGAAAGTGATTGCAGCCACCGCAGGGGTCGGGTAACAAAGATATTGCTGATTTTACCCCAATTCCCTCTTTTTTCGAAAATTGTTTATTAATCTATGATCGAAGGGGTCTGTGTTAGTCAAAATAGGCCTATTCTTATGTAGAATTTCCCTGAAAATCGAATGGTGGTGGTTGTTGAATTCTTTTATAACGATTTATTTACGTAGGCGCCCACTTTCTGTGGTATAAATTTCACGGTGTTTACAGCGAGTCAAATGTTATTCCAGATGGTCCGTAATATTCTACACTCCAGCTGATAATCCAACGTGGTCCGCAATAAAAATCGCTAAATCAACCGTGTATGATGTGCTCAAACGTTTCAGGGAGCGAAGGAGCGTGGATCGAGTGCCTCAAGGCAAGTGTCATAGTGGAAAATATGACCGCAAGCTGAACCAGAAGGTGTTGAGAACCGTCAGAGCAAACCCTGGACTATCAGATAATGAAATCGCACAAAAATACGCTGCTGCAGTACCGTTCGAAGAATTCGTTTGCAAGCAGGATATCGTTCTTATCGAGCCAGCAAGAAACCAAACAGAACGTTGAAGCAAAGTTTCGTCACCAGAACTCGAGCTCGGAAATTGTACCACCAAGTTTTGACGAATTACCAAGAATGCCTGCTCATCGACGATGAAACCTTAGTCAAAATGGATTTCGGACAGCTTCCTGGCCAAAAATTCAACACGTTTACTTTTGTGGACAAATTTGTAAAAAAAACTGATGTTTTGGCAAGGGATATGCAGCTGCGGAGCAAAGACCAAAGTGTTCATGACGAATAAGACGATGGACTCGAAGCTGTACAAGGAAGAATGCCTCAAAAACCGCGTACTACCTTTCATTAAAGCCCATAAAGGTCCCGTGAGGTTTTGGCCAGATTTGGCGAGTTGCCACTACAGCCGGGAAGTCATCCAGTGGTACCGCGATAATAACGTAGATTTCATCGATAAAAACATAAATCCACCCAACTGCCCGCAGTTCCGGCCCATCGAGAGATTTTGGGCAATAATGAAGCGGAAGCTTAAGAAAAGTGGAAAAACGGCTCGGGACGCAACTCAGATGACCAAAATGTAGAACAAATGTGCCAAGGAAGTTGACTCCGGAGGTGCGCAGCGTTTGATGGGAGGCACAAAGAAGAAAGTGCGAATTTTCATAAGAAACGAAGAGAATTGATTTGCATTGATATTTTTTCCTTCAAGTACAAGGAATTACCTTTGTTTTGATGTATTAAAATTATTAGTACGTCAATTCCTAACCGAGATACAAATGATTTTATTATAACGGATTTCTAAATGGACGTAGCTTTAGGTGCTGAATGGCATTTTTTCGGTATTAACCCGAATTAACTGTTAATATTTCGTTTGTTGGTTATCCAACGTGCTTGTCCATTTACTATGCGACGCGTCGTGATGATGGAAATTTCAATCAAACAAACTCTTTAGTCGGGCAAATTAATTTGTTCTTTCTGAAAAGCAAGAATTTTAGTTGTTGATGGGAGGAACATGGTTTGCGATTAAACGCAGGCTTTTTTATCAGACTTCTTGTACAGCAGGACAACACCTTGTGAAATAGTCACACCGGAGAGAAGTTTTATCAGCTCCTCGTCGTTGCGGATGGCCGGCAGGTGACGTGGGATGATTCTGGTCTACTTGTTGTCCCGGGTTTGAGGACTTCAGCTACCAGCACCAACGCACTCGGTGTAGTGCCCTTCCGGAGTAAAGGGCAAACACGAAATTATTGCGACACATTCAACAGGGCATAACTTTTTTACCATTGGGTAAAAATCAACCAAATTTTGCACACTTTCTCATTGATGTGTATTGTTTACATGCTGTCAAACTCGAAGTCGTGTTTTTCGATTCAACGAAAATGGAGGTGAACCAACGCGAGTCGAGAGAACAAATTCTTTCCAAACACCTGGAATTTCCTGACCTGTCGCACCGGCAGTTGGGAAAATGTTGAACATTCACCATTCAACCGTCTCCAGAGTGTTGAAGCGGTTCCAGGAGCGGTTGACGTTGGACCACGGCAAAGGAGCTGGAAGAAAACCGGGACCGGAGAACAAAAAGACGGAGGGAAGGTGGAAGCGGATGATTAAAGCAAATCCCAACGTCTCAAGCTGTGATTTTGCTAAAAAAGATCTGGCATGTCGCAGAGCTACGTCCAGAATGCAAAGAAGAGAGCTGGTCTACATACATACAAAGGTACAGAACTTCCCAAACCGCGATGAGCGGCAACAATCGACGGCTAAAACTCCGGCACGGAAGCTCTACGAGAAGATGCTGACAAAATACGGCTGCTGTGTGATGGACGACGAAACGTATATAAAAGCCGATTTTAAGCAAATTCCGTGGTTGGAGTTTTTCACCGGCAAGAGCAAGTTCTATGTGGACGACAAATTTAAGAAGAAGAAAATGTCGAAGTTCACCTCCAAATATCTCATTTGGCAGGCCATCTGCTCTTGCGGACTGAGGAGTGAGCCTTTCGTGACAAAGGGCACAGTAAATGGCGAGATCTACAAATCTGAGTGCCTCGAGAAGCGCCTATTGCCGTTCTTGCAGCAGCACGACGAAGCTCCGCTATTTTGGTCAGATTCGGCATCATGCCACTATTCTAAAAGTGTCCTGGAGTGGTATGAGGCCAATTCTGTTCATTTTGTTCCAAAGGACATGAATCCGCCAAACTGTCCGGAGCTGCACCCGGTGGAGCAGTACTGGGCAATGATGAAGCGAGAACTTCGGAAAAGCAAGATGACAGTCAAAGACGAGAAGGACATGTTAAGAAAATGAAAAAAAAAAAAACTGGGAAACTGGTACCGGATGACACTGTAAAGACTTTGATGGAGGGCATCAAGCGAAAATGCGTTCAATTTTACACTCAAGGCTCCATCGATTAACTTTTCTTTTGATTTTTGAAGTAAATATATGTATAAAACTACCCTAACATTTTGGTTTGATTCTAAACATTATAAGAAAATTGGCATGACATTTTCGGTGTCGCAATAATTTCGTGTTCGCCCTTTAGACGATGGACGCGACCGAGTTGGAACTGCAAATTTGTCACGTCCAGACATGTTGTTAGGCAATAAAGTGTGCCAAGCGACTTGACGGTGCGTAGCCGAGCGCTGATACAACATCTTCGAGATCGCCGAAAGACCGAAGCAAAATGCTAAGGTGTATTATTCGTTGCAATTCCTTTTTAATGGTGTCGGCTCGCAAGGCCCACAAACAAGCCCACTATCACGCAGGAGGACCATCGTGATGCTGCTGTTTAACAGTCTCAAGCATCACCAGAACTGTCGGCTTTTGTTAGTTCTGGGCGCACTAACAACCCTAGTAGCACACATGTTGCCATCTAGTTGAGAAAACATAAATGTGCCTTTGTTAGTCACAATCAGGTTGCTGCAACTAATAATGATCATGGTGTGCTGCTTGGGAAGACGGTGACTCAGCCGCCCCTAACATGGAGAACAGACGCTGAAATGGGTGAAGGCTTGGACTTTTACCCTTATTTTTAAAAAGCGAGGTGGCTCGCTTTTGCCAGGGCTGCTTTCGAATATTTGTGGGTTTTTGGACTAAACTCAACAGAGTCCGCCAACTGCTCAGTCCCCTCACATCCTAAACAGTCCCCGCTCGTCCGGGAATACTTATTCGTGTATTCAGTCCATTATATCTGATGAAATCTTACCATCCGCGACTCGGGGACCTGCCGGGTTGCTTGCAGCTCAGCCCCGCAGAGTCTTCACCTACTCTACGGCCTTCCCGGTGTCTCCCGGTACTAAGGTGTCCCTTTTAAATATCTTTCACTGAAGCATTGGAGACGTTTCTTACTTAAATTTGAAGTCTGTGAGAGGAGAATACTGTGCATTTAGTAAATTTACTCTGAAATATCGGAAATTTATAAGACATATAAGACATCACCTTATATTTACGTTATTTTAAATAGTTTAAGGTTAAAAATCAGTAGTTTTCAATATTGAAATCGACGCGTACAAATCATTCCAATCGATTGGGGCAAACATTTAGAAAATGTTTGGAGAAAGGACTGAGATATTAACGCTCAAAATCTGACAGCATTTCGTGACAGTCGCTATAGATTTTCTTTAAATTTTACTCCAGTATTGAAAACAGAGACTTAGACCTACGTCAAAAAGATTCATTCAGATTAATCGGGATATGTGGATGAGCATCAGGGCACCCGATTGAAGTGAATTGGGAAGTGGGAAAGCCAACTCCTCATTGCTAACTTATCTTCACTCAGTTTTTGACCACTTGTTCAATCTTGTTGTTGGAAGGATATTCTTTGTAATCCCTTGGATACGTATAGGTGATATTGCCTATCGATCCATCCAACCCGTTTTTGGCCCTTCATACAATGACATGATGAGGACAATCAGTGGTTGTTAAAGTTTGATCAATTCAAACAGAAAGGAGAGCCTGGCACGGACTTTAGTTGTGTGTTACAATGAGTGGTAGTACACATCAAACATAAAGGGTGTTTCGATCAAAATTTGGTCGACTTAAATTTGACGCATTTACTTTAATCGTGCTAAAAAATTCTGCACACTCCTAATTTTGCAGATTTGTGCATCGTGCCTCTATTTTGATTTTGAGATTAGCACTTCAGTTATCTAAATGTCGTCGAAGGAAGAGAAGCAACGCATCAAAATTTTGCACGTGCATGGCGCAAATCAAAACTACTCTCACACCAAGTTGGCGAAAGTGTTGAACGTGGCTAAATCAACTGTTACCAACGTATTAAAAGTGTTCGGTGAACGTTTGTCGACAGCCAGGAAAGCCGGATTGGGAGGAAATCGAAAAGCGGAGGCTACAGCGACGACAAAAAGAGTTGCCCGTTGTTTCGGAACCCAACCTCTCCGTCCGAGATGTCGCAAAGAAGGTGGGAGTGGCGCCTTCAACGTGGATAGAGCTAAAAAACGAGCTGTCGACTTACAAGAAAATTGTGACTCCAAATCGCGACGATAAACAAAACCACGTCGGCCAAAGCACGATCGTGACAGTTGTAAACGACGATGCTGACGAAATTTGACGGCGTGGTATAGGACGATGAAACTTACGTCAAGGCAGACTTTAAACAGCTTCCTGGACAGGAATTTTATACGGCAACAACCGGACGAGGAAAGGTGGCAAATATTTTCAAGCTCATTAAACTGTCAAAGTTCGCGAAGAAATATCTGGTGTGGCAGGCCTTCTGTACTTGGGACTTGAAGAGCAACGTTTTCATTGCGACCGGAACCGTCAACCAGGAAATTTATCTGAGCGAGTGCCTACAAAAACGTCTACTGCCTTTCCTGAAGTGACACAATTGTTTCGTTCTATTTTGGCCGGGTTTGGCATCAAGGTTGCGGCTTATCATTTTTGACTTATCCATATTCATTTGCCGATAGCTCTTCTCAGAAGCTCAATTTCAAATATAATGTATGATGAACTTATGGTGCTTGAGTAGACCTACAACTTGGTCTAACAATACATAGCCTCTATCTCTTAAATCTGAGGAATAAGAGCGTATATTCGCAGTGATCTTCGCGATGATATTCGCGGTGAAGATCACGCGATTATCATCGTGAAGATCACTGTGAATATACGCTCTCATGTCGAAGATATAGGAGTTAGAGAAATGTACTGTTAGACAAAGTTGTAGGTCTACTCATGCACTACAAGTTCATCATACATCATATTGCAAATCGACCCTCTGAAAAGGAGAG
>JASCZW010003308.1:0-187689 GCA_034211315.2 Aedes japonicus | reverse complement strand
ATTAGGAGTTCAAACTGCTTCAGTTATTTTCATTTACGTCAATTTAACGCGTATCTGTTAGAAAACCAATGAAGGCAGTTGGAATTAAATGGAAAATACTAACTTTTCTTCTGATTTCAGTTAATTTTCATTTGACCCTACCTCAGCCGTAAGGCGAGGTCTAACCAAAATGCGTGTGCAGGTTAAATATAGTCGTTAGACCAGCATTAGATAGTAAGTATGTATATGTTTTAGAAAGAATTTGAGTGGCCATGAAAAGGGCGCTCTGGTTTAAATGGTGATACTGCTGAAGTAAGACAATACCAGAAAAGTATCTCTCAGGTATTCCCAGGTATCCAAAATAACAAGTTTTGTTATTTGGGCGATATGTTGCCTTGCAATTCTTAGGTATTTTGCTTGGGTATTTTACCTCTTAATCTGAGCTCTTTAATAACAGGGACAGTTATCAAGACCTAAATTAGGTATTCATTTGTTATTTTCTCCTGCTCGGGGAGCTCTTTAATACTGAGACAAGTTATAAAGATCAAACTTAGGGATTCATATGTTGTTGTCTCCTAGCTTGGGATTCGGCTCCTTACCCCTCCTTCCGGTATATTATAGTTCATCAATATGTAGTAATATAGTAGCGTTTGATACTTAAATTACATATAGTGAAATTTTGCTGCATCCCTGAGCAGTAGAAAATAACATAAGAATACCTAGTTATGATCTTGATAAAATACATAAGAATTGCAGAGCAAAATATCGCTTGAATAACAAGATATGTTATTTGGGATACCTGAGGAATACATGTGAGAAGTACTATGTTGTAATTGTCTTTCCTCAATTAAGTATTCGCATAACATTATGGGAACATTTGTATGGTATTATCTTCGGGTATTTTACCTACGCAGCGTTCCATTATACCAAGGTCATTTATCAAGTTATTCGTTCCTGCTAGGGTTTGTATCAGCAGTTTTATTGTTCCCTTGTATAACTTGATCACTCACTCACCGAAAATAGATAACTGAAACAGAAGAGCACCGCGCTGTACTCGAAAACAAAAACATTTCGTAACAAAGCATTGAACACTAACTCACGCCACCGAACAATAAATAACCGTAACAGTAGATAACGTGCAAGGTTAAACGACGCATGCGGTTAGCTACTAAATGATCACGCTGTAGAAGAAGTCAAATTTCCAATTACCTGCTTCTTTACTCAAACTGGTAGGAGAGAGAGAGGGGTATGTTTTAAAAAGATAGTGTTGAAACTCTTCTGCTCGAATGGCAAGCTATAGCTGCGAACGAAACTTCGGTCTCCACCGCTCAAATGTACAAACGGCACGCAAATGCGAGAGCGCCTGAAATTCGTGAACGACAAGCGACGTGAGCGAACATGTGATCAACAAAAGATGGGTTGATCATCATCCGATTCTGAGTTTTGCTTTAGCTTAGATTGTCTTTATATCCACGGAATTAATTTTTATCAATTGATTTATATTTTAAATGGTGAGTCAGAAGGGCCCGTCAGCTTTATTTTTCAACCTAATCGTTTTGAATTTTTTGATAATTTGGTTAATTCAATCGATAACATTATTCCCAGAAGAGGAACGTTTGATTTAAAATTAAGAAAGAATATGAAAAACATACCTACCCAAGTAACACAAAATCATTTGTTTGGTCAGTTATCTTGAAATTATGTTATGCAGGAACATCTGTCATATAGAAGCTGAAAGGATGTTATCGCTAAAAAAATTCTTTTCATAAATCACTCATGCATTTCATGACTTAATTTAAGACCAAAATATGACCAACTAACCAATCTTTTTATAACATATTTTAGGTGGCCTAAGAAGTTTTACACTGCATAACATGCTTTTAACATGACGATGTCTTATCTAGGTAGTTTATAGCATCACAATAAAAAATAAGGGGGGGGGGAGGGTGTTGGGAAAACGTGACAATGCATACAACAAAAAATTGAAGGTTCACACAAAAACATGTCAGGGGAGGGGTTGAATTTTATAAAAGTCACTTTTGCGTGCATAATTTATGGACGTTCCCTAGGTTATAATCACTAGGCTGATGCAAAATTTGAAATATTTGCTCCCTAAAGCTTAATCGACGCCAATTTGGGTCCTGATAGTCCCCAACAAATTTTAACACATTTGGTTTTAATTTGGCTTTGCACACGCTATTCAAAGTTTGTATGGGAATTAGTATGAAGAATCTCAAACTTACATTTTCAGATTCCTAACATCTTGATATTATGTCCTTAAACCAAATCTTATATACATTCATATAGTGTAAGTTGTCAACTATCAAAATGCCGAAGATACCTGACATGTAAATTTTATACAAAAATAGTTATTCAACAAATATAATAATAAGAAGTAAAAATATGTAATGTATATAAAATATAAAAATATAAAATATATAAAATATATATAATAATATAAATAAAATGAAATACATAAAATATATGAATATAAAATATAAAAAACATATAAATAATAAGAAAACAAAAATAAGAATAAAACATCATATCTAAAGTGTGTATTTTATGTTTTATTGAATAACTATTTTTGTATAAAATTTACATGTCAGGTATCTTCGGCATTTTGATAGTTGACAACTTACACTATATGAATGTATATAAGATTTGGTTTAAGGACATAATATCAAGATGTTAGGAATCTGAAAATGTAAGTTTGAGATTCTTCATACTAATTCCCATACAAACTTTGAATAGCGTGTGCAAAGCCAAATTAAAACCAAATGTGTTAAAATTTGTTGGGGACTATCAGGACCCAAATTGGCGTCGATTAAGCTTAAGGGAGCAAATATTTCGAATTTTGCATCAGCCTAATAATCACGTTATTAATATTGGAAACTAAATGCAAAAATGCTTGAACACAACAATGCAGTCAAACAAATCGAAGTTGACAGTAATGTTTTGTTATGAGTATGATGCATTTGTTTATGAACTCCCATGACTTTTTATAAATTTTTCATATCAATGGAAAAGCAGACCTGAGTCCATTTGCAAAATATCGAAGACCACTTCTGTCCGTGTGACATTTCTCAAAGTAGCTTGTCATTTTCATGTGTCTCTAAAGTTGTTTTACTTTGAAAATACTTGATTGTAACCTATTTGTTTTAATGATGCTAGAAACTACGAAGATGAGGCATCATCATGTTGAAAGGATGTTGTTCAAAGCATCCTGAAAACGTTTTATTAGTCCTAACACTGTATCTAAAAACATCTAGTGTGACCTTAAAGATGTTTCAAATAGATCGATTTATTGCGCTGTTTTGGTCATATAAGATAGCAAAAATAAGTGTACTAGAAAAACACATGAGTTTATGTCTTAAATATGCATTTTCGAACAGTACATAACAAGATAACTTGGGTAATTGTGACATATTTTTTAACCTCAAACTAACTATTAAGATCACGGATGATCCGGTGAGGAGATTTGGGACAGGACTCTCTGAACGTAGCCAGGGTTTCTCCGTTCTTCCAATACCTTAAGACCAGCCAGGCGATGGATCTCAGAGTTCCTAGTCCTCAGGGGACTGTTCAAAAGTATTCTCAGGAGATTATTCTGAATGATCTGTAGTCTAGCATGGTTAGACTTGGCGCATGACCCCCGGACTGGCAAAGCTTATTCAATCACCGGAACGATTATTTGCTTGTGTATAGCAAGCCTATTTCTAAGAGAAAGGGAGGATCTTCAGTTGATGATCGGGATTTGAGGATGGAGCACTTTGTGGACATTTTGTTGACGTGGGAACTAAACAGCAATTTGCAATCAAGGATGAGACCGAGGTAGATGGTAGATGTATTTGAAACGGACTTGTTCTTCCTTAAGATGTTAGTATCCCTTGACAAGTGATGGATCGTTAAATAACCTCTCTTCAATCCAAACGGCAGCATAATTAATCATCAATTAAAAGAGAGATTTGAGCAATAAAAAATGAAAAAAGTGCCACTAAATTATTAAGGCCTGTGCCAACAAATAATCTATGATCAACATTTACAATTAGGAATGAGCAGTAAAGATGAGAAAGATCTTGGATGATCCAACTGTGACCGGTAAATCTGTCAGATAATAGCAGCAGCTATTAGTATGTGCAATTAAATATGGCAGATATCCACCACTGATGTAATTTAGAGCACTAAACTATTCGTATATGTCTATTCCAATTTTATTGGATTTTCCCATAAAAACAGTAAAATGAGCAATGGATAAATAAATAACCATATAAATATCCATTGCTCATTTTACTGTTTTTATGGGAAAATCCAATAAAATTGAAAGACATATGCGAATAGTTTAGTGCTCAAATTACATAATTTGGCGGAAATACTGCCATATTTAATTGCACATATACTAATAGCTGTTGCTTTATTTGATAGATTTACCGGTCACATTTAGATTATCCGAAGATCTTTTCTCATCTTTTATTGCTCATTCCTAATTTTTTAATGCTGATCACACATTATTTGTTGGTACAGGCCTTAATAATTTAGTGGCACTTTTTTCATTTTTTGGTGCTTTTTCTGAATTACTAAGTGCAGGTAAATATTTTAGTCAATCCAAACTGCTCTGGGAGGAATATGTTATTCTGGTTTGAGAACTCTAGCAAACGGCTGAGGATCAGCTTTTCGAAAAGCTTCGAGATCGAGGATAATATAGATTTTTGGGGCGATACCTTTTTGCACTGGTAAGGGCTCTGCCAGGCTTGTGGATAGGGACAACTTAAGCTAACTTCCAACGAGACGGGAACTAGCCAAGCTCCAAGCATTTGGTGAAGTCCGCGGCCAGGTGGACAAAAAGGCAATGCTTATGTTTTTAAACTCAAGGTTGAGTACTTCGTCGACACCTGCGACCTTCGTGCTTTTTGTTGTTTTGATGGATACTAGCACCTCATCAGCAGTTATTCGTGACTCTTAAGGAACAACTATGGGTAATACGGCGACTCTAGACATTGCCTCCTATACGGCAGGCTCATGAGGACTCACATGGCATGACCTAGGTTATGGGAATCCTCAAAGTGCTGACCAAGTTCATTGGCTTTTTCGATAGGTGTGAGTAGTAGCGATTGGTTCTTATTTGGGTCGGAAGAAGAAAGAGGAGGTATATGTCTCGGCTTAATTTTAAAAACTTTAATCATCTTTCAGAATGGCTTTCCACAGTCTGGGAGCGAAGATGGTAAGCAGACTCTCGATTTCTGTGATCCATCAACCTGGCTTGGATTTTTTTTGACGATTAATGTTGGTCTTCAGGTGGTGGAAGCCGAAACGTTGGTATTGGCTTCGAATGACATGTATGGTAGATCTGTCTACTGAACCTAGACTCACCAATCTGGAAGCTGGTACGTATTGATCGTGAGCCGGGAATATCGCCTCGTCGATTTCCGACTGGCACTGGTCTATGTCTTAACACGACTCCGGCTGAGAGCCGTAGTCAACGGATGAATTGACGTACCTCTGAAATCGTTGCCCAATAAGCACGATGTCAATTGCGCCGGAACATATTTCGGCCACCACCGGCTATTGGTTTGAGCTGAATTCCTGATGGACAACGGGATCGGTGATGTTCGTCATGTTGGTCAGAAAGATATCGATGGTAGCATGAGCACCAGAACGGCTCAAATGGGTGGGAGAATTCGGGCTCAAGATGGGGAAGTGTCCTTTTTTGAACCCTTGCTGGTCCATTCGGGTGTTATCCCAGGGCTGGTGCTTCGCGTTGAGGTCGCCGGCAATGATGAATTGCCCCCGCCGCCGAGTTAACTTGTTGATGTCTTGCCGCAGAACCTCTGTCGAGCCGTCGCTGGTGTTTGTTTGCTTGGGGTAGCTGATGTTAAGCCGTAATCCGATGCCCAACAAACATCAATGCTGAATAACTGTTTGTTCATTCAAATGTGGAGAAGTTGTATAACTTTTTGCCCTAGAAAGCGGAATAACTTCTTCAACTTTGTTTGAACAAGCGGTTATTCGACACTGATGTTTGTTGGGAGAAGAACGAGTCATCGTCAGACGCATGGGCTGAGATAGAGCGTCAGTCTGGGATTCCGTCTAGCACTGTCGGCGCTGTAGCGACTGCTGCCAGTCGTTGTTGTATGGAAAATGCTGACTGGCGGATTTCCTTCCGATGGTTCAACTGCAGAGATGGTTCAACCGTATTCGGAGGAGGTTGAGGGCGGTTTTGCAAATTCAGGTTTCGGGTGGACGCCTTCCTCTGGATTTCAAGAGAATCTGCGCGCTTGGGGCAGGCATGCTTTTGGCTATCATGATCCTACCTACAGTAGGCACTTTTGAGCTCGGCAGTCTCTTCCATTTGCTTGCATCTCACCGGGCCTAAAACTCGTTTTGGACTCTGAACGCATCGTCTGTGGGGATCTTATGGCGAGATATTCCACGTGGTCTGCGCAAAAGTAGATGTAGATCTTCTCAATTAACTTGGTTTGTCTGCAAATAATTTCTTGTAGATTTTTTCAAACGACCACTTTAGAAATATTTTGAGCCGTGACGTCAGACTGTAACGATCAACGCAGTAGACTCGATGTAGGAGCATATTACAAGGTTGACTTCAGTTGTTAATGCTCTGGCAGCCAAAGTAGATTCAAGATTCCAGTCACCTCAACAGTTTCCAAAATGATCGCATTGATTCTGTTCGTGGGACCCCAAAGCGTCGCCGTACTTCGTCCAGTTCTGACAACAAACCAATACTACGTGATAAAAGAGCTCCATTCGATTCAGTGAAAACCGTTGACCTAAATGATGATCTGCTTTTAGTATACTTATCTGCATTTCATGCCGGTGCTACACTGAACACTTATTTTCATAATTTAGCGTTGCAAATCCATCCCTTTTTGTAAACTAGCGAGCTTCTCCATGCAGTCGTCCATGCAAACATCATTTAAGCACAATTTTCAACCATCACCACCTTTTACCAAAATAAAACCAGTGGCTGTCCAAATCATCCAATCAATTAAAAACAATCTTCGTCTGTTGAAACATTCATTAAGAAAAGGGTATACAAACACTGCGTTTAAGTGCCGTGATTTAATTAATACAGATTTTTATGTTTGTGAACTCCTTCCATGGTCATGTAAAGCCAAAGCATCAAAATTCTTTATATATACTGTCTAGAAGACTACGTCAGAACCATGAAATTCATAGGTCTGCACTTGACATAATAAACAAGACTGAAATAAAAAGTCTGCTTTGCTCACAGGAAAAAATAAAATATCCTCATATGCATACCTCAGTCTGGAACCCGAAAGACACTCAATTCCAGAAAATATGAAACCACACTTTTCACCGCCTTAGTTCCTTTGCCCTTGCGGAACCAACCCCGACAGCAGTGCAGGAAAATTAAAGAGCTAATCATTTTTCACACCCAACAACCCGCAGCTTTCCTGGGGAAAATTTTCACGCAATAAATTCCCAACATACATCTTCCTTCTGCCAGCCAGGAGGATGCCCAAAACAAACTCCAGAAGACATTTAAAAAGTCCTTTTCAGCAATCACCGTCGACGGGCTTGGTCCTTTTTGGGAAGTCGTGTATACACAAAAGTAGACATACAGACACATACTCACACAGCCAGGGGCAAGCAGCATGGTGATGATAATGTACTCGGCCGAAGAAACCGCAGTCACGACCCAGTAGAGTGGGAGAGGGAAAAGATGGAAATCCTGCTCAGGCGTGGCGGAAAATTTTATGATCATACAACACTTTTTCATCGTGCTCACTTTATTTTATGGCTTTGAGCTACCCCCGAAAATAAATATCACACCCGGGACGTCAGAGACGGGCCCCCTCCCCCCTCCTGTTTGCTATCGTTCGACGGTAGACGCCGCCTCGGACAGTATCTGGGCAATTGAAGGAAATTGAATGCTTTATAATAACGATTTATGGGAGTTCCAGACGAGGCTTAATCAGGACACCTGCTAAGATTTGTAAAATATTCGGGGGAAGTTGGAGTTTGAAACATGTTTTGAGACCATGACCATGACCAATGATGAGGAAACAATTGTTTGTTGCAATTGAGAGTGATCGAACATATCCGACGGATTGTGTACTGGAATTGCGACACTGAATTTTCCGTTAAGGTAATCGGTGGGATAGAAATTACTGAACCCACTGTTTGCAAAGACTGAGACGGTTGTTATTGAGAAAGGCACTAAAGCTCCCGTTCTCATGGTCAGTGGCGCAAGCCAACTCAATGTCTTTGCTATCCTTCAGCCAATAATGCTTATATTAGATTCTTAGAAAGGGTGCACGATGAGCCTACCTCCAATGAAAAAAAGAAAATTTATATAGAAGGCAGCAGCCAAAGATACGGAAAAGGCAATGCGATTCCGGATAAATTATTGGGCTTTATAAAATGAATAACCGTGCTTATCAAATCTGCTACAATATTGGTGGCGAACAATAGATTCAAATTGAATTTATTTTTAATGGAACGAAAGGAACAGATTGATTCAGCGGATTGTGATACATCAGAGAGAGGTTTATGTTTAGAAAAATAGAATGGTGGTTGCAAGAGATTGGAATCACCGTCTCCACGTCATCAAGACTGTTGGCTTTTATAGAAACAATAGTAAGCCATCCATAGGATGAATTTTAATTGCCAGTTAAAATGTTGACCCTATTTGGTTTTTGCCATTTTCTATTCAGTTGTCAAAATGGCGTCGAAGCAAGAAGAGCAGCATATCAAAATTAAGCACGGGCTTAAGCAAAATCCAAATTTTACCGCCGCCGACTTTTCAAAATTGCTTAATATTGCCAAATCAACCAGTGATGAATATTATAAAAGTTTTTGGAGAACGTCTGACGACTGCCAGGTAGCCGGAATTAGGACGAAACTGAAACCAAAAAAAAAATCACAGTGGCCGGCAAAATAATGGCCATCATTTTCAAACGCAATCCCAACCTTTCCATCAGAGATATCGGAAACAAATTGGGAAAGTCCCATACACCAGTGCAAAGAACAAAGAAATGAGCCAAACGGTCAACATATAAGGTTACAGTGACACCAAATCGAGATGATAAGCAAAGCACAACAGCCAAAGAAAGAAAGCGTGTTGACCAAGTTTGATTGCGTCGTAATGGACGATAAAACATACGTCAAGGCTGATTTCAAGCAGCTTCTAGGTCAAAAGCTTTAAAAAGCCACCGGAAAAGGAAAGGTTCAAGATAAGTTTAAGCCGGGAAAAATGTCAAAATTCCCGAAAAAATACTTCGTTTGGAAGGCGATTTGCACCTGTGGGTTAAAAAGTGAGAAAAGAAAACCCCCCAAACTCGCCGGAACTGCGCCCAATTGAAAAATATTGGGCAATCGTGCTGGGAAACCTTAAGAGAACTTAAACACAGTTGGAAGAGAAAAACAGTTCAAGGCAAATTAGCGTTCAGCATCAAATAAGGTGGACATAACAGTGGAATACAAAACTTGATGGAAGGTGTGAAACGTCAAGCTGGACAATTTGCATTTGGAAAATCTGAAGCCTAATCAAACAATATTCCTATGTTTTGTACCCGAAGAACTTCAAAAATAAATGAAGATTTGTCATTTGTACAATAAACTTATCAGTGTGCACTTTATCATGTTTGACCAATTTTTGACCATTCCATCCGTTTCTCCGTCATTAACACATCAGCTGTTATTACGCAGAGAACCAACAGATGATGGTTGGTACTAAGGTACATCCTAAATGTGTAAAAACTGGCGATACGAAACTAAGACAATAAAGTCGCTGGCCCCGTCTGAATACAGGTCAAACAAGAAAAGGGTAGAAAGGTATTGAAAGTCGAGAACACCTCTACACTTCCACGAGAAATCAGTGAGATGTTGGATAACAGGGTTGGGTTCGTTTTGGTAAAGTTTCACGAATTCATGTGGCGTTTAGTAACATATTTTTACATAAGTAGCCATTTTCAAATTGGACCAATTTAAACCAACAGTAAGGATGCTGTTGGGGTCTCTCACAAATCGGGCCTCTGGGGGATTTTCATTAGGAAAACAAGGTGATTCATATTAACGCCTGAGTCCCAATTTGGGTCGATTTATAGCAACAGTAACAATGCTGATGGAGCCTGTCTGAAATAGGATAATGCTTTATTTTTTCCAGGATAAGGAGGCACGGCGAGTATGGCAAACCAATATTATGGGTCATAGTTAATAGAATCACCACATCTCACCAGGAAGAAAGCATGCTGTTTTTATGTTTTCTATGCTCAGTCGATCATCCGTACCACCGAACAATAGATTACGGAAAGAATACCCTAGCAAAGGAAAATAACAAGCTTATATCATATAAGTAACAAGTTCTGTTATCCCAGTTATCGTTTTGATTTCCGTTGTTATCGCATAACAAATTTAGTTATCACCATTGGGAAATTTTGTTATCATATGTTATCATTTTATACACACTATATTTTATGAACGTTATAAGTTGAATCGTAAAACTATAGTTTTGCTTTTAATCAAAACATTTTTTTCAGTTATTAGCATGAGAATGTGCTTCAAATTGATAACATAATTTGATACTTTTTCAATAAATTTGCTTACAATACAGGATTTGTTATCAAATTGTTCGCAGTGATAACAAAACAAGTTATTATTATGATATTAACCGAGTATTTTTTTGTTATTCATTCTGTTATTTTGGCTGTTTATTCAGCCTCAATGATAACATATTCAGTGATCAAAAAATGATAACCTGGTATTAGAACTTGTTATCATTTTGGTATAATCCTTCGCTCAGGTATACAACACGCTCTAACAGATAAAAAAAAGTTCGCTAGAAGCATCGGCACAACCGTCCATTGCTGATGCTCGAAACGCACTATTTTTTTCATTAATTTTCAATTTGTCCAAAGAATGATGGACGTTGTAATGATCAATTTTTCATAATCTGCCTAAGATTACTATTTAAAGATTTCATGAAACAAGAGTCTCTAGAAGTCTTTTGTGCCTTCGGGAAACTGTATGCTACTATTGCTTTCCAAGCTCATGAGTTTTGTATCAGGGGAGACTTGGCCCTATTAATCGCAGAAGCCAGTGATAAAAAACCAACTGGTACCTCAGCAAGATGCTTGAAGGTCGACCGGAAAATTCGATAAGCTACCTCCTCATCTTAGCTAATTTAGCCTACAATCCAAGCGTAATATTAGCAACTGTTATTAGCAGTTAATTGAAATAAATTAACTTCTTATAACTGTTCACTCTCATGGTAATGTGACGCTAAGCAATGCCCAAGTGAAACAGCCGAACGCACCATTGAACGAAGCATGATGTTATGATGGCTCTCGAACCGAAAAATGCATGTCCTGGAATACATTATTAAACAAATTGAAAGTGAACAGTTCGTTCTGCCATAATGGCAATGTGTGTTGAACTGAGCTGTTCTGAATACCGAGGATTCTAAAGTTACATGTTTTCTCTATCCGTGGGTGGTTTTATACAATATTAAATCAAGAACTTTATTTAATATGGCTTACCAACGTTCTTGAGGAGAAAAAAGTTCTGACTCTACGGATAACAGGTTTATTACATCCTCTGGAAAGAAAACACAACCAATGTTTACCGGTTTGCATTGAATCATGACTAATTGATTAAGAAGGCAAATATCTATCACTGCTCACCCGGAAAAGCATTTCGATTGCTCATGGTATTAACATTTTTGATAACGAGTTCTGAGAAACAAACCGAGGATCCCTCCTCTACTCAGTCTAATTTGAAAACGATATGCTATCGTTCTTTTTTAGTGGGTAAGTAAACCGAATTCCGCTGCTACCTAAATAAGGACTCGACTGTTTTGAGTAAGAAAACAAGGGTACAGTATGGTGTGCTTTTCCGAAAAAATCTTAGGAGGTTTTGTTTAGCAGTCTCTGCTTGGTTTTTCTGCTATCACAGTTACAATAGCAACAAGCGGCCTGAAATCAGGCTGAATGATGATGAATGATGGAGGCAAATTATTGTATACAACCGCTAGATTGATTACAAATATTCTCAACCGGTAAAATTGGGCCAAATATTGAAAGAATGAACATCAAAAGGCGTTCTGTCGTTCCGAATATTTAGAATTATCGTTTGCTTTGAATCAAAATAAAATGTTTTCGTAGAAAAAAGCTGTTATCAAATTACGGAAAATAAATAAATTAATTAAATCCTTGATTAGAAAAAAATCTTCTATGCCATAAGGCCACAAAACAAAATAGGTAATTAGGCTTAAAACTATAGAACTTAATGGGCAAATAATTGAGATTTATAAAAATCGAAGATTGAAGTATTTAATGCTTTATTTTCGGCATGAAATTAAAAAGCTTTCATGGGAAATTGTTCCTTTTCTAATTTATCAGCAGTTTTTGTTTCTTTTTTTTTGAAGTTTCAATCGACTAAAGATTGAATTAATTATCAGTTAAAATTTTTAGGTCATGAAATCAAAATGGGTTTGCATAAAAAACTTTTTTTTTTCAATCAACATAAGATCTTTGTTATTTTGAAACTGGTATTTTGCTCACATGTATTGTTATAGATAAATACTTGAATTATTTTCGATTTGAAAACAATGACGTTTTTCTCCTTTCTTTTTATATGGATCATTTTTCTTTCTCTCTTCTGTGAGCAGTTCTTTCTAATTTTAAAACTTGCAATTCTAGAATGTTACTTAATATTCACTGAACCGCCCATTGAACTTTTGTATGAGATTTTTCTTTCTGTGAATCGTGTCATGTACCTTCAATCCTCATAATATTCAATTTGCTTACATGTTCTTTTGAAGATTAGTATTTTTCAAAACTACTGAATTTTCGTGAGAGATCCTTGCAAGTACAATACCCTATGCCCAGGGAGTCGAGAAATTTTCTTAACAAAAATTTGTTGACCAGACCGGAAATCGAACCTTCCCAGCTATCATTTTAATTTGCCTAAGCCGAAGTTTTTAAATTTTATGCTGAAAATAAAGCTGTTTGATAATTATAAAATCAAGTAAAGCTGTATAAGCTATAAGCAGAATTATTTAACTGATACAGTACTTATGCGTAATGTAACACAGCTTTAACAGAACATTTAGCTCTGGGTTGCATACTTTGAAATTAAAGCTCTTATAGGAACAATGTTTTTCTTCGTTTACACAGCTTGTTTATGTAGCTTAGAAACTATTCGGTTAAGCCTTACCACCTCTCAACTGTCTGAAAATCCATTGCGGGGTCTAACTGGTTAGCGTTCCAATGATCATCCAAGGTGTAAGATTTCTATCCGAGCAGCTGTGTAACAACACAAAACACGTAGCATTGAATCCAAGTTCTGAGAAACTTCCTATACCAACCAACAAACAAGAATACAGTTTATGAAAATCACAAAAAATGCTTCGAAAATGTACATCTACTGCTGAAGGTAAACAAAAACTTTCTCTTTGCATATCTCCTGATATAAAATCTCATCTCTAATCGTCGATTTGGTAAGGTCGTAGCGCTTGCACAGCGAGATTAAAAAGTCTCTCAAAGAACGCACTGCAAGAATTTCAACCGTTATCCGCTAATAAGCACTGATTATCCAAATCATGCCATATTGTATGAAGGGCCGAACAGGGGTTGGGTGGTTCGATTGGCAACATCACTTATACGTTTCCACTGGAATTCCTTCCAACAACAAGATTGAACAATTGGTCAAAAGAGCTAGCCATCTAACATGAAGATGCCCCAATGCATTATCGCAAAGATATCTATAAACTATTCAAGAATACAAGGGGAAGTGGGGTAAAATCAGCCATATCTTCGTTCACAAAGCCGTGCTGTAAATGAAATAACTTCTATTCGATTTTTTAGAAAATTTTACATAAGACTAGTCCTATTTTGTTGACTTTGAGCAACTCCGAGCGTATACCTATAAACTATTCAATAATACTAGGGGAAGTGGGGTAAAACCAGCCATACCTTCGTTCACAGAGCTGTGCGATAGTTGAAACAGCTTTTATTCGATTCTCCAGGAAATTTCACATGGGATTAGCACTATTTTGTTGATCTTGAGCCTCTCCGTGCAAAGATATCTTTAAATTATTCAAGAATATAAGGGGAAGTGGGGTAAAATAAGCTCTATAACTCCACAGCCATATTCGTGCGGTGATTGAAACCAGTTTCATTTGATTTCCCAGACAATTTTCAAGCGAAAATGGCCTTGTCTACAAGCCGCGCTTAAAAGCGACAAAAGTTACAGATTTTTTCCTTAGTTTTCATCAGTTCTTGCCCACTGTGCAATGGGTGGGGAGAAGAGCTCGCTCTCTAAAGGGTGTCCACGATGAAATTGCCACACACAAAATTGATTCGCAAAATTCGAGTTTTCATCCGATTGCCATCAAATTTTCAGGGATTGAGAAATAACTATTAAGCTTCATTTTACCATTTTACTCGTATTTTATTTACAGTCCATACGCAATTACCCGCACCTTGGCCTTAACCCCGGCCATAAGATTCTGCACAACCTGTGAATCAACCGTTTTTGCATGTAAACCCATACTTTCATCAGTTCCTCGACTGTCTTCACTACCTTAGGTCGTTTAAGAAGGTGCTGCTTCATAATCGCCCAGTACTTCTCGATGGGGCGGAGCTCCGGAGTGTTGGGAGGGTTGAATAATTTCGGCACGAAATTGACCTTATTGTCCGCATACCACTTCAGCACGTCCTTGGAGTAGTGGCATGAGGCCAAATCCGGCCAGAAGATTGTTGGGACGTTGTGGGCCTTCAGGAGAGGAAGCAGCCGCTTCTGGAGGCACTCTTTTATGTACACCTGACCGTTCATCGTGTCCTGGGTCACGAAAGGTGCACTCCGCTTCCCGCACGTGCAGATGGCTTGCCAAACCAGAAATTTCTTCGCAAATTTGGACATCTTCTGAGTGCGGACATGCTCCGGAACGCTGAACTTATCCTTGGCCGTGAAAAACAGGTTGCCGGGGATCTGTTTGAAGTCGGCCTTCACATATGTTTCGTCGTCCATGATGCAGCATTCAACTTTCGTCAGCATGTTGAGGTACAACTTCCTGGCCCGGATTTTGGCGGACTTGTTCTGCTTCTCGTCGCGATTAGGGGCCTTTTGTACCTTGAGCGTTCGAAGCCCAGCAGGTGCAGCTTCTTAGCCACATCCCGAACGGAGGCGTTCGGATTTCGATTGAAGGCCCCAACTACGCGGTTGTGATTTTTGGTGTTGTACGGAATACTTTTTCCTTCACTTCTGGGCTTCCGATCGGTGGTCAACCGTTCATCGAACCGCTTAATCACTCGCGACACCGTGGAATTCGCGATTCCCAACGTTTTAGCGATGGAACGATGCGAGAGATCCTTGTTCTCGTGATGAATGCGCAAGATTTTATCACGCACGAGCTGTTCTTTCGACTCCATTTCCGCGAGTTTTGATCACAGGACTTTAAATCTTGCAGGATGTAAATAATGCACTATGAACTAAATCCACTCAAATATTCATTAAATTCTACCCAACGGTTAAAAAGTTAGAGCAATTTCATAGTGTGGCAATTTCATCGTGGACACCCTTTATTCACAAACTGTTAGCAATGGGGAGTTGGCATTCCCACTCTCCCCATCCAGAGTGCTTCAACTGGGTGCCCTGATGGTCCCTCCCATTCTCATGAAATATTTATATAGAGTGTATATATTGATGTAAATGAAAAATACTACAAGCATTTGTATCTATTATATTTGATATAAATAAATATACATTAATTGTTATATACATGAATTGTTATGTTATATATTCTCCGTGCGAGGAGTAACGATTATGATGTAGAAGGAGATGTTCGCTCATCGTCAGTCGTTGCGAATCAAAACAAACCCAAAAAAAGGAGAGAGTTCCTCTCCCATGTGCGCATCAGTAAACAGAGTACACACAATAGATCGCTAAGAATAAACTATACAAGCCACAGTGGTACATGAGCGTCTTTCCATGCGTCAATTTTTGCCTGTTGAAGTGGCGGACTTGTTCCGTCGCTACAACCTACCCCGCAGTGGGATGTTAGGCAAAGATTGACGTCCATGGTTCGAGTACCATTGGATACATGCCCTTTCGCTCAATTTTCAAAAACATCTGTTAATTTTCCTACCTGCCGCACTCTGGCGGAACTTTCAACACTTTCTCTTCACATCTTTCATTCTAGCCAAAAACATTGTTGTTCACTCTTGGTGCCTCATGGTGATGAGCGAACATCTCCTTCTACATCATTAATTGTTATGTTATATATTCTCCGTGCGAGGAGTAACGATTATGATGTAGAAGGAGATGTTCGCTCATCACCATGAGGCACCAAGAGTGAACAACAATGTTTTTGGCTAGAATGAAAGATATGAAGAGAAAGTTTTGATAGTTCCGCTAGTGTGCGGCAGGCTTGGAAATATGACAGATGTTTTTAGGAAAATTGAGCGAAAAGGGCATGTGTACAGTGGTACTCGAACCAACGACATTTTTGCCTAACATCCCACTGCGGGGTAGGTCGAAGCACGGACTAAGTCCGCCACTTCAACAGGCAAAAATGTCCGGTTGGAAGACGCTCATGTACCACTGTGGCTTGTATAGTTATTCTAGCGATCTATTGTGTGCACTCTGTTTACCGATGCGCACATGGGAGAGGAACTCTCTTCTTTTTTTTGGGCTTGTTTTGTTTCGCACCGACTGACGATCACTAAAGTTTTTCAAAGTTTTTAATATATAATGTATACAGTTAAATGATATTTGCGCTCTATAACTGTAAAAAAGCAACATTGCAGTAATATCGTCCACAAGTACCTTAAACCACAGAGAACAGACATTGATGTCCATATACTTTTTCTTGAAAAACGTGTATAAAAGTTAAGATGGGCAGCTGGTATAAGAAGCAAGTGCAGAGAAAAACAAACAACATTTTTCAGGATATGGGCTAGGCTTTTTACTGAAAAACATTTACATGACAGTTATCGCACAACTGCAGCGCCGCCTACCAGGAGCATAACGACATACATTTGAAATGACGGTTTAAAGTTTTACACAAGAAGCAGACCGAAGATGAACGTTTGTTTTCTGTGCTTAAACAGTGTTTGACATTAATATTTTTTTACGATTGCTGTATGCTTACTATGTTTCAGCGTTTATATCAACGTGTTAAGGTCAGCAATAAAACGCTGCTTGCCACTGTTCGAAAAAAATAAATTGCTATGAACAAATAAATATTCTGTACATGCGCTTCAAAAGTACTGTCTTTGAGAACAGCTACGTAATAAGTTGTATAATGTTTTGATAAAAGCTTTCTCGGATATAAACCGGTTACATATTCTGCATGGCGGTTTTTGAAAGGCTGTACATTGTTCAGTTAGTTGGTATAAAGTTTTAAAAAACTTTTCCGCATTTTCACGGCATTTTCCATGCAATGCATAAACATTTCCATGCGACATTAATATCACTACAAGTTTCATCATATCACTAAAACATAAAAGCTCCTAGGGCCGGACCTTATATAAACGTCGTTGCATCCGTGCATCATTTGATCGTCGCAAGCAACAGACGAAGTCAACACGTATATAAGCTTGCGAGGCTTGCGCACTAATTTTTGGTAAACGAGGGTAAACAAACAAGTAGGTAAATTGAAGCACTCCAAATTACTAATGGTGGGTAAAATTATAGGTGGTAAAACATATCTACAGGGAGCAGACCAAATAAAGCATACATTCGATCAGATAAATTAAAATACATAAGTATGCTAGCTGTTGTTACTTACAAATAGAGATTATTTCATAAGCAGTAGTTTTTTTTATAATTTCATTTAATTGAATCAACTTTACAAAGCCAAATTTTCACGCTTTCATATATATATATTGGTTATTTTAGAACTAAAGTTGGGGAGAGAGAACCGATCACTCGCGGCAGTTAATATGAATCACATAGATAAGCATTCGTTGAGAGTAACAAACTAGAAAACAATTCACCGCTTCGCGTGTTTTAATAAGAAACAAGGTTCATTTGATGCAATTTAACAAAAAGCAATATTCAATACACTCAAAATTCTGCCCAAAGCCACAAAAACGTGATCGAAATTTTTTCAACCCTAAGAACTACATTTTTTTTTGTTTTGTAATTGTACCGTTCCATGTACACAATTCACATCAAGCCTTATCTTCTAAAAGGATCTGTTCATCCCTCCAAATGCCCCAACCCCTCGAATGTAAACAGTTCGTCTTCAAAGGCATGGGAAAAATAGTAGCCCATTGTTCCCTGTTGCATTATTTGCGATTTTAAATGACATCATCGCCGAAACAGCAACAGGATGGCATTTCAAGACAAATATGTAGATTTGAGGCGAGAAAGACAAGAAGCCAAAATTCAGGCGGCATTCGGGGCCGGAGCCTCAGTAAAATATTTTGACAATGTTTATTTAGCAAGAAAATCCAATAATACTAAGCTAACAGCATTAAATATACATACGAGACTGGCTGGTGGAACATTCAAATGTATTCCAATTTGTAGTTTTTCCTTGCCATTTTCTTCATATTCACTGCTGGAGGAGAGCTTGCCTGCATTCGGAAAATGCTACAGAATCCGAGGAGGCAGTCCAACTTCCTCTCTGTCTTTGCCATTCAGGAACAAGCAAAAGACGGAATGTACACAATGTATCCTCTGATTGCAGTTCCTGAATGGTTGCCACTGTCATGGCTTCTGCTTCTTGGCCTCAGATTTGGTCCTGAACACCAGCAGCAACGTTTGTACATGTGGGAAGAAAAAACCTTTATCTTCGGTTTTTATCGCCATCATACTGTTTTTGAGCTTCAAAGGAGCAGTCAGCAACTGGCAGCAACCTATATCTGCATGCTATTTCAATCTTTAAACATTTGCAAATGAATCTACAAACATTTGGAACCGATGTTGAACAGCTCAGAAATCCTCCGAGCTACAAAAATGTACAAGTGTATCTATTTTGTTATCACTTGCTGCTCTCTTGGGTCGTCGTCGTCGTCGTCGTCTTTTCCGGCAGCCTGCGACTTATACCGCTTCCAGTTCAAGGGTTCGTTTTGTTGGAACGGGCGGCAAATGTACTCTCCCAAGACGATATGGCGGCATCGACAAAGAACACAATTGCATCCTGTATTTTCTCTGTCTGTTTGTATGTTCAGTGTGTATGTGTTGTACTGGAGCACCCACATTTAAGTAGACACAGTCACTAAGCGAAAAACGGTCTTCCCCAGCTAGGAAAGGCAGCCGAAAAGTAATCCCAAGTGATGTTTCTTGCCGTTGTAGAACTGCCATCCGGTACTTTGTGCCAGCTGGAAAGGAGGATATGCCATAGCTACTTTCCTGCCTTCCTCAAATCCATGGGTGGGGAAAAAAATATGCCAAGTGCGAGGTACCGCAATGCGAAGAAGTGCCACTGCCTTAGCTGGGCTTGGCCGGGAAAAGATATTGAAGCTAGTTTGCATATCTTAAACGTAAATGCTTCCGTAAATGGTTTGGAATCAAATGGGAAAGGAAGCTCATCAAATGTAAGTTCAGCTTGCTTTCGCTGACGGACCAGTTCGATGCTGCACTGACTTCGAGCCTGATTAAATTCTTTGAAATTCATACTTAACGAGCTGACTGTTCTAGGAAGAGGTAATCGACTTATAGGTGATGGGAATGAAAGTCTTGGAGAAGCCACACCAACCGACAGTCGATCGGTTGCAGCCAATGTGTTTGAGGTAAGGTTTCTGACATGCTCGTGGCTTTAAGCTATAAGTTGAAGCGACCAGGAGTGGTATATATATTCTTTTTAGATTCTTGAAGCCATTTGGATCTTGAAATGTAAATAATTCCAGGAAGGTTCAATAAGGGGAGAAAAAATGCTTTCATTTTCACCCCGACAAGATACTTTTAACTTACAGATTATGAAAGTGAACGTTGGCGCAAACGTTCTTTTTCTCTTATTTGGATTTATACGCTCTATGGGGCATTGCTTCAGAGTTTTTTGAAACACTTACCCACAGCTGTTTATTTAAGTGTTTTTTTGGCTTTCCAATGCATCCAATCGCTTATGCTTATAACGATACGCTTATGCTACGGGCAGTACAATGAATTTCTCACCCGAAAAGACATTTAACTGTGAGTGGAAGCGAAATCTTGACGGCAGGGTTGGAAAACCGATACCATCTCCACGTGATCTTCGTTGATTGTCACCTTCCGACTTCAACGTTCATCCAACAATAATCACGTCGGTAGGATCTATTTAAAAGCCCTTCAAAGTTCACACGTTTTATAACAGCCTGGCACAAGCAGGAGGAAGCGTATATGAACCGTGACACAACTAAGAATAAAACAGATTGACCTCTTTTACAAGACATTTGGAGAAATACATAATTTAACTGCATATACCACAGATCGCGAGACTCCAACACATCTCTTATAGAAACATAAGCATGTCTCCCTTGAGGCTGTAGGATATTGAAAAGTCGTGTTCTGGGGGCGTCATAATCCGTGCATTTACAGATTGCGTGAACGATATCGTCATAACCGATTCCACACCGGCATAGATTGTTGTTCATGAAAATAATCCTATACAGATGTGCATTTAACTGGTAGTAGTTGGACATAACTGTACTCATCACGCTTATGAAATCACAGCTAACCTGCAGGTCCTTGGGGCACGCCCTCGATGAAACAATTGGAATGATGGGGTGTAATAGCCGTCCTGGATTCCCGGTGTGTCAATCAGTTTGCCAACTCTAAAGAGTCTTCTGAGGTACTAAATGGAAAGATTCAGCGTGTGAAATTTGTCTATCAAACAAATCGCTTTCCTGATTGCCAACCTTTGTGAGCTAGTCCACTTCATTATTGCTTGAGATTGAGCAATGTGAAGGGGTTCATACAAAGGTGATCATGTATGCTCTTCCGACCAATATACTCATCTGTTCCCTTAACGTTTGCATTGAAAAAAATGGACAGAAATTGACGATTTTTAATGGGTTTACCTTCACTCGCACTGACAAAACTACCCATGCAGCATCAATCATAGTAACCCATGAGTCAGCAGACAAAATTTGACAGCTCTATCAGTCGAATTATAACCATGATGGCAAAAACGGTGAAGCAACTCCTCTCAAAGAACGGCACCCCACCGCGTCGAAAACGGACATCGTGCGACACTTTGTGGACGCCGGATACGACCGTTCCGGCATCTACAACATCTTGGCACTATTAGACAACAATCAGTGCACCGAAAGAAAGCCCGGTTCCGGATGGCCGATGACCCTGAGCGACAAGAAGCTCCAAAGGATGCTGAAGAGGAAGATCGGGGGAAAAGGGGCTACAACGCTGCATGTGCTTGGCTGGGAGGTCGGTTCAACCGGTCAAACAGTGAAAAAGTACCTGTTGAACATGAGCATACGTGTCAGGAAGCGACAGTACATCCACTGGTTTCGGTGCTGCAGCCAATAACGCAGCGACAGCGGCTGAATAAGATTATCAACTCGATTTTCCCGGTGAATCGCGAAGTGGCGATGGTGATGGACGACGAGACCTATCTCACCCTGGATGGCAACGACTGGCAGGGCACTTCGTATTTTACTTCTCCCACGAAGGAAGTGAGCTCCGTGGTGAAGTTCATTTCACACACCAAGTTCCCTAAGAAGATGCTGCTGCGGCTGACAATCAGCGAGAAGGGGATGTCAAAGCCGCTGTTCGTTCGTTTCGAACTGGTGATCGGGGAAATTTATAGTAAGAAATGCCTGCCGGAAGTTGCGTCGTTCATCAAGAAATACCATAAAGGCGAAGACGCGGTGTTCTGGCCGGATCTGGCGTCGGTTCACTACTTGGAGCGATCTTTAGAGAAGATGGAGCGGCTGAATATCGATGTGGTACCCAAGTCGGCGAACCCGCTCAAATCCCCCAGCTGCGTCCCATCAAGAATTTCTGGGCCAAACTCAAAGATAAGATCTACTCCAACAATTTTGTCGTGAAAACTGAGGAGAAATTGATAAATAAAACGAAGAATGAACTCAAAAATATGCCTACACGCATGTTTTCGTCCGCCCTGGTGAATGTTCTGGTTAACTGCCTGAAGGCCGCTCGCAAGGGCGTAGAATTTTGTTTGCCAGTTAGCCTAAATTACTACCTTTCATGGGAAATGTATCAAAATCAATTACCAGTTTTAGTTTTCTTTTATATCACCATCCGAAAAAAGTCCATTTTTTTAATGCAAACGTTAGTTTTGAAAGGCAATATAATCGGTGTTTAATCGGTTTCAACAACCGAAAGGCCTCAATCGCCTAATGGTCTGCGGGTAAGTTGGAAATCATCTCCAATGCGAAGTTGATTGCTGTTAGCTTAGAACAAGGTTCCTGAAACTTGTGGAAGGTGCTGGAATTTTCATTGAAGACACCGAAGCCAGTGGATCCATTGAGGCGAGACCCATCAGTGATAAACCTGTTTTTGGAATTGAAATGTTGGTATTTTTCATTTAAAGTACGTGGAATAATTAGGGGTGATTCAAAAATGACGTCCACTTTTTAGGGTGGGAGGGGGGTATCAAATTTGTGACAATATGTGACAGGGGGGGGAGGGGGGTTATAAAAATGTGACATCCAACAATTTTGCATTTGGCAATCTAAATTTATCAGCATTAATACGAAAACAAAGGCGTCGAAAAGTTTGAGTGTACGGTAAATGAAAATACACACTTTACTTAGTTGTGTGAGTGCAAAAAAATATTTACTGTTGTCATACATGTTCTTATCGTCAATGAACACGAACCGCACGAGCTGTGCTTCATTCTGAAACTTCGTCGAAGATTGGTTCTGTTGGAAATCCTATTGTGTTCGTTTTTGGTGGCGTTGAATTTTGATTTGATTCAAACGCTGGTCGATGCATTTTGTCGTGCATAGCCGCTGCGCAATTAACAAGCCAACCGTGGTGTGTGAATACTGGCGAGATATAAAAAACGAATCCTATTGTGAAGAACTTTTCAAATCGAAAATCAGCACCTTGAAAACGGAAGCTTCGAAACCGAAAGATACACTGAAGGTTTTTTTTAAGCCAGCAGACCTTCTGTTGCGAATGCAGGGATTGTTAAAAAATGTTCCAAAAATACCACAGGATGAAAGAACTCCAGCCTTTCAGTTCTTCACAAGCTCCTCCGGAATTAGACAAAAAAGTTCCCTCTTATTTTGCATGTCCTAAATAGGATGCAATTTCCGAAGAATTGGATATTATCAATTCCGAGATTTCCAGCCTGCTGATTAGAAAGCGAAATGACATGTTTTCGGGTATACAGAAAAGACGCTGTCTGACCTGATCAACCGCAGGAAAGTATGGCCCTAGAGAAGTAGAAATCAAATCAGCAACGTCAAAAGACAAGCACATTGAACCGAAAGAAGATTCTTGAGGAAGAATTTAAAACAAACGCTCATCTTACCAAGCGTCTCAAGATGCGGCCTGATATAGGACGACCTCCGATAACCAAGCATATAGACTGTTCCAGAAGGTATGAGCACACTGTCAAAATAACAAACAAGTCATGTTTATTTTTAGTTTTAATAATTTTATCTGTGTTTCATATGCTATTTTACTCTCGTTTAATCAATATATTTAATTATAGCCAAGACTCCTAACTTTTCCTCGAACATGACCCATTCTGCATTGCAAAGTGGTACTTTCCACCATTTTGACCGCTTTTGGCCAATATTTTTTGAATTTTTGGATGTCGGCCGCTGGTTTTATGAATTTTTGAAGCTTTGCTTTGGTTAAAGTCCAAAAAGTCTCGATTGGCCATGTCTCCGGGCAGTTCGGCGGAGTTCTTCGGCACGAAACATACATTTTGACTGTTGTACCATTCTAAAGTGTCTTTTGCGTTTTTCAGTTGATTAGAAAATTTCAAGCACTTTTTACAACTCAATTTATGTTTTACAAAGTTTGCACTGCAAACTTAAATTATTCACTTGAGCTGAACTGCGATCAGTCACTGGTGTTTAAACCAGATTTTGCCCGATTATGGTGTAACTTTTGCTCAAAAATCTGTTACTTATGCACAAAAGTGAGGAAAAAAACCGGTTACCACATTAGACCCGGGGTTATCTCATAGATGTGGAAGTGCATTTTATAGAGTGATTCATGAGTTATGAATTTATAAAGTAAGTATTATTGGAAAAACTAAAAATCTTATAAACTCAACTAAAACTACCCACTTATTAAATTTTATCCATTGTAATCTAGTTAGTTCGATGGTTGTAAAGATGTTAATGTAAACCACTCATAGCGATGTGATCTAGAGAGAAAGCTACGAATCAGCATATATTAATAAAGCTTTGTTTTTGGATCTTCAAAAACTATCGCACCTTTAATATTTATCAAGAGTAGTTAAAAATATAAAATGTAATTATTAATTGAACAGGCATTTCTGAATTAGAATAAGTTAAGTTTTTTCTCTCCTTTTTAACTAAGATTATTTCAAATTCATAACTGACATGTTTCTTAAATGAGCGCAGTTTTAAAGAAAAAAAAATTAAAAAACTTCGTTTTTTGTAGAAGAAAACATGTCATACGTTAAGTCCATCTGTTACGAATATCTTGATTTATATCTGCCAGTTATTTCAAAACACACTTCACCTATCCGTGGACAGGAGCATTATACACATGTAATTATGTAAATGATTCAATTTGAACTAAAATACACGTTATTATTGAAATTGACAAAACCAATATGCATATATTCTTTTTTTTCGGAAGTGTGACATCCAACAGGGGGGTGGGGGGGGGTCGGTAATCATATTTGTGACAAAGTGTGACAGAGGGGGGGAGGAGGTCTAAAAACCTGAAATTTGATGGACGTCATTTTTTAATCACCCCTTATGGAACGAAGTTGATCCGGAATTCCCTGAAATGTTTGTTTCATGGGAAGATCGTAATAAATTGAAGAACTGCTTTAGATGAAGTGAGCACGGTCTGGAGTACAGAACGGAAGATACATATCCGACGATATTTACACAAAAAAAGAGGAATCTGAATTTTCAGTAGGATGTACATATCAGAGCATGTAAATTCGTATTTTCTTCCACATAAACCATCAACTTGCATGAAGTAGTTGCAATAAAGACGAGCTTCTGTATACAACATCATCCGCAATGAATTAAATGTCCCAGAACTTTACACTATTTATAATGTCAATTGGTAAGTTTTGTGACATTGCAGCTCTGTGCATGATATTGAACAGAAATTCACACTACTTGTTAAGCTGTGTAGTGGTGGTACACAGAAAAAAATAATTAATTTTAACAAGCGCGTAAAATTTCCCCTAGTGTAATTCCAAGTCAAAGGAGCGTAATCAACGATATTGTTTGCAATATTTCATACAACAGGCTCGATTCAGGCGTTATCTGGCTTAAATTAACATATAATATCCCATTATTTTCTGCCAAATCTAGCATTCCCTTTATGTGCATTAGATAACGCAGAAAATTCAGTGTTTTTTTTTTTTTTACCGAATAAAACTCGTTGAACATCATAATAAAAGCTAATTTAGTTATCACAGCAAACGTCTTGAAAACAAATTCGGTATTGTTAGCCATTTTTTTGAAAAAGTTTCAAATTATTTTATCAATTTGAAATCAAGTTCTCACGCTTATAACTGGAAGAAAAAATGGTAATATTCATAACTTACCAGAACAATCCAAGATATAAAAACATTCTTATAAACAAACCATATCCAATCCTCTGCACTTCATTTCCATTATGTATCCTCTTTTATTACTCAAAATCTTCAATTAAATGACTGGTTCTATAGTTATGACACGAAGTGTATAATCCTTAGTTTTTTCTTCGCTCCCAGTTCATCTCTCTGCGGTGAGAATTCTATCTCTGTATTCCTTACACAAGTA
This sequence comes from Aedes japonicus, assembly GCA_034211315.2. Classification (NCBI taxonomy): domain Eukaryota; kingdom Metazoa; phylum Arthropoda; class Insecta; order Diptera; family Culicidae; genus Aedes; species Aedes japonicus. The sequence goes on along the minus strand of JASCZW010003308.1, from coordinate 161,821 downwards.
AATAGGTTATCTAGGAAATTTTGCAATGGTCCTTGCAAGTTGATGGCATGTGAGTCCTTTAAGAAAAACACACTGTCGTCAGCAAGTTGTCTTAGCGTGCATTGATCCACATTTAACTAATCAATTATAATGTTTAAAAATTGCAAAGGGTTGCATGTTGATAAGAAGGATATTTCAAATTTTCAAACCTTATAATTGATTACGTATTTCATGCAACAACAAAAAATATGATTAGTGAAACGTATTTGAATCCATGCTGGGGACACCATCATCACCTTCTGTTGAGAGGATCAGTATATACAACACGTTACCATGTTTCTCTCTGAGGTTGTTCAAGTTAATGACGACGAGAGAAAAATAACCTTTTCCCCTTGCCTACACTGCACTGGGGTAGCTAGGTAAGAGATTGTCTGCTTGATTAGATGCCACTTTTCAAACATACCCTACCCTCCATTTCAACTACTTCTATTTAAATCTGCAACCTGCCGTGCTCTTACGGACCTATCAATATTTTGGTCATTAAATCTTTGGTTCTAGTAAAAATTGCTGTGCACTCCTAGGGATGCATGTTGATAAGAAGGATAGTGTATGTGTCCCTTAACTCAGCCCTGATCGATTACATTTTTTATTATAACTCATAAAGTTTTTAAGCTATAAGCGAGATTCAACTAGTTATACACTTGTTAAGACAAGTTTGTTACGTATTTGGTAGTATGTATCACGAAAAGTTACACAACTCTTTTTATAAAGTCAGAAACATTCGAGAGATATAGATTTAATGTCGGTCTATAAGCACCAAATTGGGTCTATTCATGGATGCAACTTCGTCCCATTCGATGGATTTATCAATAAATGCAGTTTTTGTAGGTTTTTTTTCGTTCTGATTTTATGAATTGGGGCATTGCTAGCTGTATTCGCTTTACTTGATACAACATTTCACAAAAAAACTAAAGTAAAACTACAATTTTTGATTGTTATTTTTTGTATTCTCCCCAACGCGGAAGTAACGATCTTTGATGAAGTTAGCAGAAGCAGATAATTTCTCATCTCCATGCGAAGCGCTAGGAGCGGACAGTAATTTTATTGCTAGAACAAATAGACATGAAGAGAAAGTGTATTGATAGTTCCGTATAGAGTAACGGCAGGCTTTGAAAATTGAAAGAATACAAGATTGAAAACGAGCGGAGGGCATTTGAACGGTAGTATACGATCAGGCACATAACCCTTTGTCATACTACCCCATGCAGGGTAGGCAAGGGGGGAAAATCAAATGCCCTCCGTTCGTTTTCAATCTTGTATTCTTTCAATTTTCAAAGCCTGCCGTTACTCTATACGGAACTATCAATACACTTTCTCTTCATGTCTACTTCTAGGTTTTTTTTCAAAAGGGTGAATCTAACAATAAGAGGCTTTCTCCTCTCTCGCTCTCTTTCATTTATTACAGCGCCATTATAAATCTTTTGAGGGATTCTTTAGTATAGATAGAAACACAACAGTGCTGGCTACCATACTCTACAAATAGTTGAATGAAAAACGTAACGCTGAATGGAATATGAATGAAAGAGAAAGTAATCAAAGAGAGTCTCTCAATTGCAGATTCTCCCTAATGCAAAAAAAACCCTAGATTTGTTCTAGCAATAAATATACTGTCCGCTCCTAGCGCTTCGCATGAAGATGAGAAATTATCTACTTCTGCTAACTTCATTAAAGTAAAACTGCCTCGAAACACTTAAGTGATGTTTATATATGATTTATCAGCCATTCAATAATGAAAACATTATAATTCACTATACAATGATTTTGTTCCTTTGATTTGTGTTGAGATGAGCCACTTGTACATTCATGCATTTCCACTTGAAATTTTACCAATAACAACGATTTTACTACGTTATTGATACAACAGGCCATAGTTGGGAACATACTAAAAAATATGTCCCCAATATTGTAAAATCATTGATATTTTAGCTATGTGGCTAGTTAGTTTGTAACGTGTAACTATTTTCTGCACATCCAGTCTGCATTACTCGCTTTATCGATTCAATTAAGTCAAATTTAGATCACTTGAAGATTGTGTAGTTCATTTGTTCAGCTAAACCAGTGAAATCATGATGCCCCAAAAGTTCAAGAAATCGAAAATTACGTGGATGTGAACAACTATAAGTTGATTAATATTTTTTCAATTGCATCGGAGTAAATCGGTCATCCTAATAGCAACATGGTTTTGTTGATTATCTGAAAATTAATCACACTTTTGGAACATAGGCCGAATGAAGGAACTAGGCTAACATTACATCCCCTTACCCTATATCCAATTATCAAACGTGCATTGTTCCGCCAAACAATTGTCGATATCTTCAACGAAAAGTTATAAAGAAAGGTGCAGGAGTCTTGGGGCAGACCGATGAAACTTATTCTGGGATTTGTCAGTTGTCCTGTCAAACTGTGTATTTGATATCAAGTTATTCGATTCGACCCAGTGACCGAGCCTTCAAAGGATAATTTTTTTCAATCGGACGCAATGTCCCAGAGGGGGGATAACTCATCGATTCTTCCGATCCGTCTCTAAGCATCTGGCTATAAGTTACCAGGCGATAACACAATGGTTGCCTGTCGATTTGCCAAATTTGGAAGACGTCTGCATTGAGTTATATCAAATGATAATAACCCGCCCTCTTTACACTTTACAAAACATTGCGATTGGTTGAGCGGATTGGAGATTACGAAATCATTGGGTAAAGGACCAAGTTTCCCTTGGTTGTTATACGAGCTTGGACATCAATTGAATCATAAATGTTACCAGAAGGCTCCAAATGCATCTACGCATTCTTATTTTAACCAAATCTCTCAATCGTAATTTTAACTTTGATTAGCATAGATTGTTCTTTGAGAGCTTTTGTTAGATTGATGCAGACATAAGTTACAGTTGTAAAATATGTTTTATAATGCTGTTGTAAAAATTGAAAGTTGAAAGTTTACGGAAACAAGAGCTCACTTCGAGCATCCGTTTTGAACGGATATTTTGATGATTTATTGCGCACAGTTTTGATATGGTGCTTCTTGTAATGTTATGGTTATCTATTGTTCTGCGGCGCAAATGATCGAGTGAGCACAGAAAATAAACATCGAAGCTGTTTCCTGCTGGGATGTGGTTGTTCGCCGGGTCTGGTGGGCCAGTGCTAAGGATCTCAATTTATTATGATCCATTATATTGGTTCGTCATGCTCGCCGTGCCACCATATTTTGGAGTAAGTAAACCACCATACTATTTTGAGAGTGGCTTAAGCAGCATCTAAATGTACGAAAGAATCCAAATTGGTTTTCAAGAGTTGTTAACATTTACCTTGTTTACATAACGAAAAACCTTCATAGCCCATTGTGAATGGCCTAAATGGCATCCTTACCATTGGTATACATCGGTTAAAATAAATTTTACTAATGTTTCAATTTATTTTTAACTACTGACACATAATCCTGGAAGTGCAGAGGTGATCTCTCCTTCCAATAAAACGAATATCACGTCAACACCTTCCTATTGCTTACTTATTTGACCTGCATTTGGGCGAGATCAGCGCCGGCATTGCCTTAGTTTGGGATCACCAGTTTTACACATTGAGGATGTATGCCTGTACCCAGCCTCATATGTGGGTGTAATAACTGTCAACCATGCTCATGCTTATGCTCATGAAATGACAGGCCAAATGTCCCAGACTTTTGCAGTTGGTACAATTATATACCCTCGGTCGATACAAGCGTACTGGGGAAAATGCTTCATCTTATTTAAAAAAGTTTGGGAGAACAGAACCGGACACGGTCAACCGAAACGAGTTTTTTTTTTTCGAATAGCATAGTTGGGAGCTCACGAGCGAATTTAAAGTTCCCAAAACAACGAGAAGCTCGTTTAAAGTCCACGACAGTGACACTCGCATTGGAGACAACGCCATCGGTCTTTACATCTCGCGAAGCGACATTTACAAAATATTCAATGTTGAATAATTTGAGGTCAGCAACCTTATCAGCTATTACAAAATTCGGTACTTCAACACGCAGTCAATTAAACCTTTCTTTATGTACCGACACACAGGGATACTTACGCACCAGTTCTCCTGCAGCATCGAGAGTTTTCAATGGATTATCTTTGAGCCGCAAAAAGACAACCCAAGATAATTTTAGCCCCAATAGAGGCCATAACTATCCATAGGAAGGAAAACAAAAACACAAACACAAAAATAAAAACCCTTCACCAAAATTGATTGCTGATAAAAAACGAGAGAGAAACATTTATAAACAGATGTTGTGATTAGATATGACACTTCTTCATCGGCTCAGTTCTCGATTCGGAATGGCACTGCACACAACTTTGTACATCATGAATCGTAGCCTTGATCAGTTTATTTTCTGATGCCTACGAGAAACGTTCTCGTCCAAAATCTATCAAAAAATTGGCTCGGTTACTTCCTACAAGTAGTGAAAACTGGGAGGTTTGATTCTCTGTTATGTTTTATTACAGCTTAACATGCTTAAATATCAATTATATTAACAAATTAATCAGATTGTTGATTTTGGTAGCATGATCATTCTTAAGCCTTTATACAGACCATCAAGTTCTGCATAGTAGTTTTCGAGCACTTCCTGGATGCTGTTGATCAGTTTTTCTTTCAGTTCAGTCTGAAATAGTTAGACCACTGCACTTGTCTTTTTGAGGTTTCGCTTGGCGATTACCCAGTAGCGTTCGATCGGTTGCAGTTGGGGACAGTTTGTGTGGCCTGATATTTTTTCAAAAAAGTAAACGTTGTTATCAGAAGACCACTGTAAACTTGATCTAACAAAATCAGCAGATGCCAAATCCAGCCAGAAGAGAGGAGTAATCTCATACTTCTGATATAGTTAAAGCAACCTTTTCTGCAAGCAGTCATAGTTGCTACTCCGTTACTGAACAACATTAGTGTAATTGCACAGGCAACCACCAGGGATAAGGTGCGACTCAAATCTCTTTGAGTGCAGCACGCGCTGCTACGAGACAGCACATTAAATTTCAAAGAGACGTGAAAGTGCAGTCTGTACTCCCGCTCACCCTTGTTGTGCCGTGCACTCAAAGCAGCACATCTCATTTTGAATTTGCTCTCGTCTCTTTGGGTGCTAACGATTGCACTCTCCCTTGTCGTCTCTGTGCACACAAGTGCAAAAAAACAGACACGGCGGCATGGGCCGGACTAGTATGTGAATAAGGATTTTAATAATATTTTCCCTCTATGAACCCATACAATGCCTTTTTGTTACTAGCATCAACACTTTTCATTTTGCTACCATTTACCAAAGCATGAGCCAAAGCACAGAGTAAAGCACTGAGTAGAGCTCTGAGTAGATCACTGTGCATTACTCTTTGTCTCTGAAAGAGTAGTGCATGTGCGGCTATCTGTCTCTCGTTCTGCTACGAAATCTCTCGCACTTTCGTTTTGTGCACTCTTCTGAAACAGGAGACGCACACTTGAAATTGGGTGAAGCACTTGCCTATTTTGCACTACTCTGTGTTTTTCGACAATCCCTGGCTTGGGAGTAGTTTTTACATCTTTAATGTACAAGTGCACTAATTCTATTTATAGCTCAATACTGGCGGCGGCCACGTCCTCGCGGTGTTTTGGAGAGGGGGAAGAAGGATGATAAGTTTGACAATCGTGGTTATTAGAGACTGTGATCACCACTGCTTCTCTACAATTGTCAAGGTAAGGAGAGTTGTGTTAGTGAGGCAAGTATATTCTTAAATCATGGATGCACTGTGGTAAGTGATGCGATCAATGAAATAAAACGCAGTAAACTGCTTTTTATTTTAAATCTAGTGGTGATAGAATGAGGCAAGTGACAAATGGCAAGGAAGAGGACGAGTCTGGGATTGAACTCCCGACCATCTGCTCAACAAGCAGAACGGGTAACCACTGAGCTACCCAACCACGTCATTTTCGTTTCCTGTTTGTCTTCAAATCATTTGTTTTCTGAATCCGCTGGATCATCTCGATTCTGGCCCTGTATATTTTGACTGAAAAACGATTAGAGGCTGATTCGTTCTCGAGAATATAATCGATGACTTTTTGATTCAATTCAGGATTGCTGGAGCCGGGTATTCATCCATTTCTCAGCAGATCCTGCAGGATTAATTGCTCACCATACTATTCAATCACCCGTTCTAGTTACATTTGCACCTTGACTGATTTAGAAATCTGTCTGTGACACGAACGTTACCGAAAAGGACAAAAAAAGTGTGCAGAATTTTCTTTCGAACTTCAAGTTAAATCCGCGACGCAAAAAAAATAAATAATAGTGTATGCCTTAGCAAAAAAATCGACAGTGTTGATTGTTTGTTACTTAAAACAAGTTGACAAAGAAGCACATTAAAAGACATTGATGATTTTCGTAAAAATCGGAAAGATTTCTGAAGAAATCTGTAATTCACAGCCAAACTAACCTATCTGTAAAAAGATACGTTTTGTAGTGAAATTTGAAGGAATTTGCTCGCGTTAAAAAGTAAAAACTAAAAAGTTATTTCATTTTCTTAACGAAAGACTACGTTTCTCTCTTTTAAACAGGGTGCCATTTCAAAATTTTGAAAAATGAGAGCGATACGCTTAAGTGAAAGGTTTTTGAACGGTAATTACTCTCGTTTGACTGAACATAATTACTTTATTCATACATCATCTAATCACAAAATACCTAAAAAATGTTTGCATTGAAATTACGATCAAGTGCTATTAGTAAAAGTAGTTCAATTTGTTACTTAAATATGACCTTCTTCTGCTCTCATATAAATCTCCGCTTACACAGGTTAAAAATATGAAAAAGTCTGCACATTGTAGACGAAATACGCGTATCTGTCAAGATAAACAATAAAGGTTGCTGGAATTAAACAAGATTTACTAATCTTTCCACTCATTTCTGTGAGGTTCTGCCGATGACACCGGTGGAAACACGGCTTAACGTTACCGCTACTCTCCAACCTGCGTCTGCAACGTCCGATGGTCCAAGCACGAAAGAGGGCGATTCAGCTACTCGCTTATGCTCGTGGTTTGACTTCGGCTTAAGTGTGAGTGCCGGCGCCGGGCTTATGTGTGAGTGATGTTGCAGGGCTGTGTAGTGTATACGTTTATAGGAACGTCTCACATCTCTATCTGCAAAGGGTGTGTGCTGCATACACTCAATTTCATACACAGAAAAAAATCTTGTAGTAAAAACTACCATTTTACCCGACTACGCCTATCTTTAAAACTACCATGAAATTTCAGTCAAATTTACTACGTTTATGGTAAATCCTTCATCGTTTGTGGTGTATTTGACAGACCTCATATTGATATCAACCGCAACATGGTAGATCTTATCGCAGGCATGGTAAAATCAAACGCATTTTTGGTCAGCTGAAAATTGTTGGTGATTGCGCTTAATTTAACCCTTGAAATGGTAGTTTTTACGGCGACTTTTTTTTGCGTGTAGTTTCATTTTATTCAAAAAAAAAACAACAAGGGGATTAATTTTCCTTCTAAAACTTGGTAACCGGTTCTGGTAGGGTCCAAAGTGGATAATTTAAGAATTTCATTTGATGGTTCAATTCATCGACTCAAAATTCATGATTTGGTACACAGATATCCAAAAACAGCATGCCATGAACCTGTCGTAAACCCTTTCCGGTAGCTTCCAAAGAAGACATTAAAGGGTGCGGCAGGAAAAATGCGAAAATGTTTAAACTTTAATACAAGATTAATTTGTGTAACTAATGGCTTGTTTATTTTGACAGTGTATTTGTTAGATTTTCGTGTTATGTTCCAGTGCTGCCTAAGAACGTCGAAATTGTTTTATTGAAAATTTGTGTTTTATTGAAAATTTATAGTTAGGTTATTTATTTAAGGTTATGAATTGTTTTCTGATCTGTGAGCATATATTCAACGTTAAACGTTTTCACTCATTTATACATATCTAACATCGATCAACAATTCCAGGTAAAGTATCAAACTTATTATCGATAAAATCCATGAAAAGCTCATCCCTTCTCTACGGGTGCATTAACCTCACAAAATTAGATACCGCGTGTTCCCAACCGAATCCGACTGAAGCTCCGACACGCGACAACAATCCTACCGAAGATAAAGCCCCGTACTCAACTAACGAACTTAACTGGCTAAATTACACCCTCTAGTGCAATCAATTTCACCGATCAACTAACCCGGCGAAGAAAACTTGCAATCACCATTATCTCGCCCTGCGACAGTCATCAATTCAGATTATCCCACGCTGCCTCCCCCGAACTGGTCCTCTGTCGGCTGAGCGTGTCCTAGTTTTATAATTTATCCCATTTCGACTGGCAGCGCATCCGCATTTCGCAAGCAATTGAGTTTGCCTTAATCAAAATGCCTCCCCGGCTCAAGCGTTCAATCAATATTAAATGAAGTGTAAATTTTTCAATTCCCATCCGGTTCCATCCTGCCAGTACCTACGACATTTCCAACGATCCTAGGCAAGGAAGAAGAAAAAATCCAACTTGACCTCATTTGGTTTCGAACTCTTTCCGAATCGGGCGCCCAGGAGCAGACGTCGAATCTTAAAGCGTTTATGCGGTGAAGTGTATCAGGGGGGAGAGGGCTTCATTTTATGATTCTTTAACTTTTGAGTTTCCACTTTGGCATTATTAATATTTGCAGTACCGGAAAAACGTGAAAAGCCAATGGAGACGGAGAGTTGGGGGTGACGCGGCATGTAGGCATCTTCGCTTTGCAAATAACGGAAGAAAAGTCCTACCTCTCCTCTCTCTTTCTCCGTGGTAGAGCTTGGCAACTGTTTACCCAACTGTTCTCCTCGATGTGAGCGGGGAGGTGGACTTTGTTGCCAGGACACGTGAGTGGGAAGAAACTTTTGTAATAATATCGCTCTTTTTCGCGGGGATTACCAAGATGCTTGCCCGCCGATGAACCTGGCTGGGTTCAGATTTGTTTCTCGCAGAGTTCAACACTGTTCATGGAAAAAGTGTACTCACACATATATTATCCAAACAACACCCGAAAGACCACACAAGAGGAACAACCAACTGGGAAAGACGAAGTTTTACACGGCCTTCATTTGTTATTTTCTCCTCATCAACCAGCTTTACGGATTTGTGATTCAATTACTGGAAATTACCCGCGAGAAAATCCTCTGACTACGCACAAGAAAATTAGGTATGTTTCGTTCGCCCCCCGAAAAGCTAACTTCTCTTTCGGCGGTGGTGTGTTATCGCGAATTGCATTCGGAGTGGAGCGGAGAAAAACTTTGTCCGGTTTTAATTTTCAATTCCGATCTCCTAGCTGCCAGCCGGGGTGGAGGGCTGCCACAGAGCGGAGATGGATCAAAGGTTTCCAAATTTATAACGGACGCAAACATAAATTATTATTTCGCGGGAAAAAGTAAGTGAAACTAAACAATCCCGGACGTCCCGTGCTGATGTTTCGCCGAATGGTGGAATCGGTGCTACGCCTACGGGACGAAATTCGGGGAAAGTTTTCGGGATTCTTTCGCGAAGACGATTGGTGGAAATTATAATTTGCTTTTGGGAAGTTTTGACTGATGATTGATTATGCTGTTCTATTAGTTAATTTGAACATCAAGAAATTAATGGAACAAGTTCTCGGTAATAAAATTGGAAAGACAGGATGGCAGATATATCATTTCGTGGTATGTGGTCCTTTAAGGTCAAAGTCAGTCGAGGATTTGTGTAACAGCGACCAATTTGAATTTAATTGAATAAACTGCTCTAAATAATGAACCAATCATCAACACATCTTCAAAACGGTGCATCATGAACACTTTATAAATAATTTTGTTAATTTATTTTGCCATGAGCTTTATTTCTGGGTTTTGGGGTGGTAGATTGCGAAAAATATCTTTCGTGTGCCGAAGTCGTAATATTTTCGACATTTGAACATTTGAAACAATCAAGCGATATCAACTTTTGTGTGTTGTTATAAACCAGGCTAAAACGGCAAGCAGAAAAGTTTGGATTAAGGGTGAATACAGAAAAGACTAAGTATGTACCGGCAGGAGGAACCGGGCGCAATAGAACTCGACGGAGATGAGTTCGAAGCGGTAGATGAGTTGGTGTTCCTCGGATGATTAGTGTCGTCCGATAACAACTGCAGCAGAGAAGGTCGGAGACGCCCAATAACCGAAAATCGTGATTGACTCCACAAGACCTCAGGCTCTGGTAAACTTTACCCCCGTACTAAGTGGACAAGACACTGTTAAGACCGGTAGATCTTTATTGGCATCAAACTTGGACAATGCTCGAAGAGGACCTGCCAGCACTTGGAGTTTTAGAGCAAATGGCGAATGAAATAGAATAATAAAAATGATCTGGCACAACTCTTTCGCAAACCCAGTATCCAGAAAGTCTTCTCTCTCTCTCTCTCTCTCTCTCTCTCTCTCTTTCTCTCCCTCTCTTTCTCTCTCTCTACCTCTATCTTTCTCTCTCTCTTTCTATGTCATAATCCTGTGAAATTTATTTCGACTTGTTGTTTGTTTTAAATTCTTTTGATATTCTGCTAGGCTGTCTGGTGAAATATTCGCCTTTTCAGAGTTTCAATTATCTAACAATGGAGCAGAAGAGGAAAAAGCAGCATTTTATTTTTTTATGCATACTATTTAGTATCTCATTGTACATTATTATAAACATTTTAAAATAATTTATTGAAATAATAAATCAAAACAAATTTATTTCATCTGGTTCAAGGTAACAAGGAAGTTGATTTAGAAATCATATTACATTGTATTTTAAGATGCCTTTTATTTATTTAGATCATTGGATATTATAAATATAAATAAATGCTCTTCAATTCTGCCAATTATGTATATTCATATTCATGAATACATACATGTTTTTATTGGTTCATGTATAATTAGATGTGTCATGTTTTATTGAATTGCAGTATGATACTTATACTTATTATTACAATTTCAACTATTTCGTCATATTATTATATTTACAATTATAATAAAATTACAGGATGACATATTCTAGTATATTTATTTGCTCGATTACACACTACATATATTGCATATTGCCGTAAACCATGGCTGAGTAAACCCTAGCAATGTTGGTATCTGCTTTTAAACAATTTGAGCCTGATTTATAGTTCTTACATTTAATGGAATCTGAATTGAACCAGCCTCCCCTACTTATGATGAGTACATTACTCCACAAATAAAACTAGATTTGTAAACATGGTTATCATGAATTTATTAGGAATAAGTTTGATAGCTTCAATTAAATGATTCCCGCAGTTATTTTGAAGTGATGGAAAATGATGCTCATTCCATGTGTGTATAGGCAAAATACTTGAAATTTTCAAAATATTTAACTCAAAACGGCTTAAAGAACATTTTAGATTTTTTACTATGTTATGTAAAAGTGTTTGAATTTTTATAAAAAAAATTTAAAAATAAATAGTCGTTGTGGTCCAACTTTTTGACAACCATAAAAAACAAATATATTGACCATTTTAGCAAATTTCAGTAAATTAATTATTTTAACCAATATTTTTTATATAAACAAAAAGTAATAATCTTTCTATTTAAAAAAAAAACATTGAAAATCGATTCAGTGGTTCAGAAGTTATGATTTTTGAAAAATAAAAAATTTCGAAAAATTTCGATTTTTCGGGTAACCCTATATCAAACATGGTCACCCTAATAAAAAAATAAAAAAATACGGGTCTTATTATTTTCGATGAAGAACGTACCAAGCGATTTTGAGCAAAATCAGACAACTTTTTTTTCAACTCTATTCTTTTCCCGTGGAATCGCTGTATACATATACAGGATCATTGTTATGCAGTTATCATCAGATAGATCTCACCCATTGCCATCTCCTTAACGCTACTAGCTTGTTGATTCGTAAGTATAAGCATTTTCAACGTTGATTGAATTTTATTTGACGAAATTGATTTCATCGATTGACTTCATTGATTTCATTGATTTTATTAACGATTTGATTAACGTTGCTTAAAAGCCCGTTACAACCTCCAAGCAAAAATCTCCCGGAGAGTCTTTTGTAAATTGTTTGATAATGCGAAGAGCAACTGAGATTGGAGTCAGTACAGAAGAGCTCTCACTGAATACAATTATGAAATAAGGAAATCAAAGAGGAGAACTTGGAGACAAACATGCCAAAGCATTGAAAATACTCCGTTAGCGCACGGCAGGCTGTGAAAATTGAACAGAAGTAGTTTTTGAAATTGAGCGGAAGGGATTGTGAGGCAGTATTTTGAAACTAAAGCAGAAGTAGTATGCCAAAAATTAACCCAAAATAAGCGGGAGATAGATTCTCTCCCATGATTTGGGAGTGTGAAATGACAGTTCGTTCGAACCTTTTAAGCTACCAGTAGTATATGAGCACGATCAAGCGCGCATTCTTTTGCCAGTCAAGGAGGGTGCAGTCGTTCCTGCCTTAACCTACTCCGCATGGGGATGCTTGGCAAAAGATTGTGTGCTTGTTTCGAAATCCTACCTCACAATGCCTTCCGCTCAATTTTAAAAACTACTTCTGCTCAATTTTCACAGCCTGCCGTGCGCTAACGGAACTATCAATACTTTCTCTTAACAATTTTGTTCTAGAAATTAGAAGAAAAATTAGTATTCTCCATTTAATTCTAACTACCTTTGCTTATCTTCGACAGATACGCGTATTTCGTCTACAATGTGCAGACTTCTTCAGTGTCTCGTACTAATAACTCGACTGATACTAACTTATAATACTAATTTTTCTTCTAATTTCTAGTTACAGGCATTCCACTAAACAGCTCAAACCTTCTAGGATTCAACTTTGTTCTAGCAAAAAAAGTGCTGTCTACTCCTAGAGCCTCATGGTGATGTGAATTCATCATCATAGATCGTTACCCCGCGTATGGGAGAATACAAAGAAAGACTATGTCAGGATTGAAAATACGCCAATAATTGCAAGACTACAGAGAACTCTTGCAAAGGATCATACGCTTGACCTTGGAAAAATTAGACTCCAAGACGGGACTTTTACTAAAATCCCACATGATACCTTAAGTTTTACGATGAAAACTCATTTTCCGGGCTTGGACTTGTGTGAGGCTTCTGATCATATCGGTGTGCAAGGATGTTCCTTGCAGACTTTACGAGAGTCTAACAGACAGGAATGCATAGTACTAGATATAGAGGATGAAATCTTTGCAACAGCCAAGGTAGAACATGCAGTTAGATCATTTCAGCCGTTTAAATCTGCAGGTGTAGACGGTATATTTCCAGCATTGATCCAAAAGAGTGAGACCATGCTGGTTCCGTTTCTGATGAAGATTTTTAAGGCAAGCTTAAAGCTGAACGACATCCCATCAAAATGGAGGTCAGTATGAGTAATCTTTATATCAAAAACTGGCAAGCGTGATAAGACGAATCCAAGATTCTTCAGACCAATAACACCCCGTTCGCACTACAAACTATATTACGTGATATAGAGTATTTTGATACCAAATGTCAAGCACATTATTTTCAGTGAAAACTAGATGCAAATATGCTGATATCAAGATACTCTATATCACGTAATATAGGTTGTAGTGCGAACGGGGTTTAAGTCTTTCATCAGTACTGCTGAAGAAAATGTAAAAGGTTTTGAAGGAGTACGTCGAGTCAACTTATATGCAAAAGCATTGTTTGTCAAAATTTCAATTTGCTTATTACAATTCGAAGTTCCTATGGCGCGTATAACTGACAACTCATGTATCATCGCGGCAAGCAGTGCAAGCCGTATGCATTCGAGACCGAACTCGAAAGGCACCAATAACTAGTGTCGCATTGCAAAAGTTCCAATGCGATTGTTACTCGTCAACCCACTGTCCCGAAGCCGGCGTCGGTGGTGTAGTAGTAAGCGTGACTGCTACTGGTGCCCCAGTGGGTCTGGGTTCAATCCCAGTCGACGTCGGTGGTTTTTCTGAGGCGAAAAAATCTTGGTCACGTCTTCCTTCTGAAGGGAAGTAAAGCCGTTGGTCCCGGTTCATAGTCATGAGTCGTTAGGTAGGGTCCAGGTGGTGGAGTCGTCTCCCTGGCGTCGGTGATTGTCACCATGTGAGGAAATAGGCCGACGGAAAATAAATAAGTAAAAAAAAACACTGTCCCGGCGCGTATCTGTTTATCTCTTCTAGCATTAAGTGACTTATGAAATTAAGAACGAAAAGCCAAATAATGTAAAGTTTTTGAAAACCCTTCTGACATAAAGCAAACAGAGTCTATGTTCAGACAGAAGATTATGCGTTTCGATGCAAGTTCTCGTGAAGAATCTTGCTTGCCGAAAAATCCATCCTTACCGGTGAATCTTCGGCCTTTGGGCCATTAGTTGATACTCACCGTACTAAGTCTACATCGAACCCGGAATAGTGCATGTCCACCAGGTTAGTTTTCTCCAGTGTTCAACCGGGTATTGGATCCCAACAGTGTGACAGGAAGTTATGACAAATGATGATACCAGCTTTGATAAATACAGGAGGCATTTTCAAGCCATTGGACACAACTGCCCCGAAAACCATGACTCCGGCCAGATGTTTGGTTGTCAACTTGAATTTCACGTTCTCTGGAACATCCTCAATCTTCTTCAGCGAAATAAACCTGTCTGTACGTGTGTTAGATACGGGATCGATGGTGAACATTTTCTCATCGAATAATACGATGATGGTATGCTTCTTTTATAATTTTTAAACACCAAACGTTTCGAGCGCTCCAGCCGTAGTTGTTTGATTCGGTCCGTTACAAGGTGGTGCATTACTCTTGCCCTGGACGAACATTTCAAGTCAACTTTGACCAACCGTTGCTTGGTAGTTTTTTAAATGACTAAAATATTTACCTGCACTTAGTAATTCAGAAAAAGCACCAAAAAATGAAAAAAGTGCCACTAAATTATTAAGGCCTGTACCAACAAATAATGTGTGATCAGCATTAAAAAATTAGGAATGAGCAATAAAAGATGAGAAAAGATCTTCGGATAATCTAAATGTGACCGGTAAATCTATCAAATAAAGCAACAGCTATTAGTATATGTGCAATTAAATATGGCAGTATTTCCGCCAAATTATGTAATTTGAGCACTAAACTATTCGCATATGTCTTTCAATTTTATTGGATTTTCCCATAAAAACAGTAAAATGAGCAATGGATATTTATATGGTTATTTATTTATCCATTGCTCATTTTACTGTTTTTATGGGAAAATCCAATAAAATTGAAAGACATATGCGAATAGTTTAGTGCTCAAATTACATAATTTGGCGGAAATACTGCCATATTTAATTGCACATATACTAATAGCTGTTGCTTTATTTGATAGATTTACCGGTCACATTTAGATTATCCGAAGATCTTTTCTCATCTTTTATTGCTCATTCCTAATTTTTTAATGCTGATCACACATTATTTGTTGGTACAGGCCTTAATAATTTAGTGGCACTTTTTTCATTTTTTATTGCTCAAATCTCTCTTTTAATTGATGATTAATTATGCTGCCTTTTTTAAATATCGGCTTCCTTAGCCAATATCCGGATCGATCTGATAGGATTTCGCCTTACTTTGTCTATCACTGATCTGATACCTTTCGTTGTGCGAGCGGACGGTGGACGGCCACTTTCCGGCTTCCATGGGCGTGGTCCATTAAGTAGCTAACGTAGGATACGGTAAACGGTAGCCAGGTGACATCCCACAATCGTTGCAATTTGTTTTACGGGCTTTTGGGCGAGCAGCAAACTAGTCACAACCTCCTTGGCGTATATTTTTTTCAACTTTGTCTCAGAGTATACTTACTTATCTTTGCCGATCTAACGTCTCATGAAAACAGAAGTAGACTGTTGAACCAGACAATCAACCGGTCGTGTGTTATACACTACCTCACTGATATTCGGCAAGGCTTTACTTGCTCCAATCGACCATTGTCACCTCTATGCTAGTAAGAACATTAAAAATAATAATAATAACATTCGTTACACATTGCTACGTAGTTCTACGTCAACTTTACGTACAACACCATTGGGCTGTCCTTTGTGTTTTTTTTCACTTCACACTCTGCCAATACTCAAAATCTGTCGCTATGTGGCGACTCTATATCGAATTTCAAAACTGCTAATAATCATCGATTCACTCGCAACACAACGGAAAAACACCCTAACTTAATCATTTATGACCGGGTGTCACAATAATACAACTAATAAACAAAACCAAGCTAAAGTTACTCTTCATCTGGGTGCGGAGCGAAGCACAAAAAAACGGAACAATACTACCGACGATCACATTTTTCTAAATGAAATCGATTGAATGCACTACATCTTTCACTAAGCACGAGAATATTTTATAATTTCATCGTTGGTTAAAGTTAAATTACGTATTGTTGATTGACATTTTTTTCGCGACAACGACGCAGCAAAAACAATTAACGTCAGGTTTAAAGCACGGCTTGCTGCGATCCCCTTTTCGACGAAGCGTGACGTCATGGTCATAATGGATAACGATACATACTTGACGCTGGACGGAAACAATTGGCAGGGGTAGGGGCACTTAACGTTCCTCATCAAGGAGGTAAGCGTTGACGTCAAATATATCTGCCCTGGAGATGGGCCGGCTGAAGATAAACGTAGTAACAAAAACTACCAACCATTCCAACGTCCCCTGACCGATACAAACATATATGGAATACTTGATTTGGTATAAATTCATGAACAATTTCACGTACATTTAAGCCAGATATCGCATAAATCAGGTTGTTTGGAACTAAAAACTAACCAACCAACTTGTTGATTCCCGCAAAGTGTGTTCAATTGAAAAAGTTTATAATTCCAAATGTTACAATACTTTTGTTTATCATTATAACAGCATTATTTATAGATCAAGCAACATGCTTGGCTTTATTAAAAGATTTAGTTTGCACTTCAACGATCCTTATACGATCAAAGCACTATATGCAACGCTTTTGAGACCCCTACTTGAATACTGCAGCATTGTTTATATGGGGCCCTATCAAGAAACGCATATTAATCGAATTGAATCAGTTCAAAAACAATTTGTACTATTTGCTCTACGTAAGTTAGGTTGGGCTACCTTTCCGCTGTCATTTGTCATTTGACCTTTCCTAAATGTCATTTGAAAAACATTGACCAGGTTCAGAATGATATCTGTCGTTTCTGTAACATGGAACGTGGAACCTCTGAATAGGTGATGCTTTGTACAAGAGCAGACTTAAATGTCTGTACAGTGGCTATATGAAACCTGAAGAAATTTCGACTGCGAATCCTGGAAAGGTTATGGGTTTTATAAACTCGATTTCGCCTGACTAGGAGTCGCGTCTTAGGCTATTCACTTGACAAATGGTGATCAAGCTTTAAGATGCGAATAGCAATAGTAAACAGAGATATACCACAGAAGTTCAATTCAGGCCAAGAAACATTGCCGAAACCATCCAGCTTTATTAAGTTTTATTTAAGTTTTATGAAAGCCACATGAAATGAATTTAGTTTTATTCTGGCAGTAAGAGTTGCCAATAGGTTTAAAATTTTAGTCAGGTTTACAAGACTTCGAGCCCCTTAAACCTTGCTTCTAAAATGCCTTATACTTCTATCAAAGGTTTTATTTTAACTTTATGAACTCTGAAAATTCTGTTTTGAAATGCCGTTTCAGGACTCTTTCAAATTATCTTATTATGGTCAGCTAAAAAAGCATTTTAAAACCATTTTGCTTCCAGTAAATGCAATAAACGGCAAATTGGCATTGCGAAAAATCACCAAGAGATCAAAAAGTTTAATAGTAGCCATTGCGAAGATAAATTGGCTTTTTGGCAAAACTGTGATATTATCCAATCGCCATATTTAAATATAAACATTGAAATGTAGAAATACACCAAATTTCAAATGCAATGCAAATGAACTGTTGATCAGAGAAAACATTTCGGGATTCTTCAAGATAACCTTATTAAATTTCATAAATTTCCAATGAATTCATGATTAATTTATGGAATATATATGTTTCAATTTTGTTTTTGTTGATGTAAACTCGCAAAATCTCCGAGGCGCATTAATTTTCTGCTTTTATCGTGCCAATAGTGACCAATAAGCTGTAGAAAAAACAAAATTTGTGTTGGATATTTTCCTTTAAAACAAATTCTCGCAGATTTAGGGTTGATTTAGAACTTTTTTCTTAGATATTATTTACTGTTTAATGAATCAGAAGAGCAGAGAATCGCACAAAGCAGAACAACAAAAACCAACTACGATATCATTGTAAAGTTTGACAGCTGTAGTCATTTGACCCTATACTGGTTATGATGGCAGCCAATAGGTTTTATGAAGGTTCTCAAGTGGTCATAATATTTTTCACTAGGACATTTCCAATATTTTTATGGTCTTGCAAAGGTTTAATTAATTTGTTTTCACAACCGTCTATAGAGTGGTCCACTTTCTACACATTTCGGCTTTAAATATGCACAGAGGTGGTGTTGGTGGACAAAACAGTTTTAAATGTAGTTTCATCAACAAACCGGGAGGAGTTATACGGCTGGAATAAAACCAAATTTGTTACTTGAGAGTGGACGCAGTAGTTCTATACCCTTAAAAAAAATCGGGTTGTCGAATGAAATATCGAAAACAGTTTTGTTGTTTACGCTTGCTTTGTAAAATTAAGGTGGTTGGATGGTATTATCCACCGTGAAGCGGGAGACCCAACTGTATCCATCAAACTTCATTTTGTATCATTATAAAGGTTGTACGGAATCAAATTACACCACTTATAAATGGATGTAACTTTTTACCCGTTGGGTATTTTATATTGAAATTTTGGGTGGAAGAGGAATCTCAACAGTTCAGTTCGAGATGTGGCAAAAAACTGAATCAAACCAAAATTTTCGTGCAAGATGAGAAAAAACGCGTAGGACACTTTGTACACACGTACAAAGTCCAAGAGGCGCCTAATTACGATGAACGGCAGAATACGGTAAGTAAACACGTGCACGAAAGCTCTACACCCAGATGTTGACGAAACCACATTGCCTCGTTATGGATGATGAAACGGCAGCTTCCGCGGCTCCAGCTTTTCACTGTTCATAATAAATTCGATGTCCTTGAGGACCTGGTGAAAGCAGAAGATGTCAAGGTGTGCCAAAAAATATATGATTTGGCAAGCAATTTGCTCACGTGGAAAGCGGAGCACCCCATTTGTGACAACTGGAACGGTCAATGGGCAGGTGTTCCTACAGAAATGCCTCCAAAAGCGTCTTCTTTCTTTTCTGAAGTCCCACAATGATCCTACGATTTTCTGGCCGGATTTAGCCTCGTGCCATAACTCGAAAGAGGTTTTGGAGTGGTTCAAGCAAGGGTAAGTCGCTCAGAACAGTGTGCCACCCACAATGTCTCACTTCAATTGTCAATCCATACCACGTGTGAGGCACACTGAGGAACACTTTTGACAGTAGACCTGTCAGAGGAAAAAAACAGCAACCTTGCCAATATGCGTTGTTTTTGGTAACGTCACGTCAATCTAGCGAGAGTTTTGTATATTGAATTCTTATGGAAAACTAATCCACGTAAATCGTGAAGGTAAGCAGTACGATTCTTTGCATATTTCGTTTGACTCTAGATCGGATTGCACTGGGAGTTGCATTGGACTTTTGACTAACCGAATTCGACCACAAGAACTGCTTTTTTACCTTTATTGTGTATCGGTCAGCCCTAAAAAAGAATCAAATAGGGAACAACTCAGTTACATTCTTTCATCCTTATATTGACGTTTGGTGCACGGGAGGAGTACGCTATTGGCAATAATGAAACAGTTCTGCACCCACTTGAGCAAAGTCTTATCCACTATTAACCTCTCTATTAACTTGGAAAGACTGGATTCTCATTTAGAAATTCATAATTTATGTCCTCAAAATCCTAGAAACGACCCGATTTAGTGCACTGCTGCTTATTCTCTGTATTGTTTATTTTTTTTGTAGAAACCAAAACAAATGCCTGGTTGCCAGGAACAGCAAACATTAAAATTTGGACTGTCAACACATCGGCACCCTCGGCATCTTACAGGAACACGCAACGCTTGTAGACACACTAAATAAAATCAGCACAGGAGAAAAGTGTGCTGAGCGACTCACCCCATGGGTACAAGGCTAAGGAGGTCAATTTCGTGCCGAAGCATCTCCACCCCCCGAACGCACCGGAACTGCGGGCAATTGAAAAATACTGGGCTATCATGAAGCAGACACTTCGGAAGCATCCTAAGGAAGTGAAATTGAGGAAGATATGAAGAAAAAATGGATTGCCATACAAACAAAAATTTGTTCAAAATGTTGTACAGGATCTCATGGGCAGTGTAAGGAAGGAGGTTCGTGCATTTGGATATGGAATTGAAATTGAATAAAACAAACATGGGAAAATATTCATAACATGTCCCTGAAAGTTTGAAGATGATTGGTTGAACGGGCGAATTTTGCCGAATATTTGTATGTGTCGCAATTTGATTCCGTACACCCTTTGATAATCAAGGTTACATATGTTTCTTTTGTGTGCATTTCAGCTGACATCATATCAGAAAGCAGAATGATACTGCACACTTTTTGATTCAGAATCGAGTTGTTTTCAATTGAATTCCATAAAAAGTTGAGTAACTCAAGCTTTAGTGAACCTTTTTGGGATTGACAAGTCTTTAAAACAACAACATCCACTTCAATCATAAGGATGTTTTTCTTTAATTGTCGGGTTGTCAATCCAAATAAAATTTGCTCAAATCTTAGTAACTCAAAAACAACTCAATTGTGAGTGTATTAGAGCGGCTAGACTCGACTACTTGGGGCTTCCACCCACAAAACCATCCACCAGCTTCAAAACATCAGCATACCGCAAAATCCCCCTCAATAGCAGAACCACACATCAGTACCTCAACAAGTGCATTGTTGTTAGCTTCATCGCCCGATAACTTCCAGAACGCTTCAATTTGCCCCATCCCAACGCTAATTATCTTTATTATTGCTATTGCCGTTACGAGCGAATGGGCATAGTTCAATTGCTTCCGGGTAGAAACAATGAGATTTGATGTGTTGCTCTGTTATGCTTTCTACCACTCTCCATCGACCGACGAGTCAACACAATCAGTGTGTTGGAAACAATGCAGCAGGCTGCGACCACTTACCCATGGCAATTATGCGAAAATCCACGTGAAGGAACCAAGCCATCATACGTCAGAACTGAAATGAATCAAAACAACCACTTCACGAGAAAGCCGGAACAAAATGCACTTGTGTACATGTGAGGAACTAATTAGCATTGGGAAGGTTTATGGTTGATTTCCTTGCGATTTCAAAGATGGAAGATGCTTGACAAACCATGATCATGTTTTGCCAATACTTCACAGCAACTATGGAGCCGGCCAGCGAATATGACATACTAATAAATGGAAACGCTTGGTGTTTCACGATTTTAATGCGATTCAGTTCTTCAGGATTTTAATTTGCATTCCATTGCCAGCGCTGTCACGTTTAGTCGCCTAATTCAATTTGTGTTTGCGAGGGTCCCGTTTTCCGCTCACAGATTGTGAAAAAGAAACCCACACCAAAAGAGCACCCCGAAAAATGTCGGTATTGCCAAATTGTCTAGACGCACGGACTTCAGAAAATAATCTCATAACCGTAATATCATGTAGGGTGAATGACGGTTCGGACAATTCATTTACGGTTTAGCGTCATCAGGATTAGCGGGGGGAGTTTGATCGTTGCAAAGCTTGACTTTTGAAAGAGATGCTATTATAGAGCCCGCCGTGCACCGTCTCAAGATGGGGAAGCAATGGAGGAACGCGGAAATAAATCTGCACCGTTCCGGTCTGGTGTCGTCGTCTTTGTCACACGGGAAAGGTGAGATGGTGCAATGCGTTTCGCTCCGAGAGTTAAGGAAGAATCCGGCGACAGCATGGCGACGACAATAAATGAATTTCGCCTACATGCTTGGAACTCATCTCTGTTCCTGGTTACATGAGGATTTTTTTTTCGGTATCAGCGTTTGAAATTAAACGGGGTTTGGCAAAATGTGGAATTGGAGGAAACTCAATTCCGCTAGAGATTCTATTTATGTTTTTCTGGGCCAAGACGGGAGGTATGGTTTGGGAAAAAGGATACCATTGAATAAAATACACGGTTTATTTAATCGTTTTTGGCAAGTCGTTTCCCTGCAGTTTTGGAAAATGAACAAATTTTAAAAACGACTTTCAAAGAAGAGGTAAGGTAGGCTGATTTTCTGAATCTGCACATCTATAGACTTTTGAATGTATTTTGAACTTGCTATAACAATAATTTCATTTATGGTGTACTGATGGTTCTCAATGGAAATAGTCTTTTTGAAATTGTATCAATTTGTTTGGGAGCCTCTATTATGTGAATGCCAAAGGAAAAGTAGTTGGCAACCGATTTCTTCCAGGGTAGATTTTTAAAGTCCATCCGGACAATATTTGGTGGCAAGGCGAAGAAGGCAATTTCAAGTTGTGAAAGCAAGTGTTTTCTTCTGTTTTTGATAACTTTTAAAATAAATCAACTAAGGTTAAATAGGCTCTAGCTTAAAAATGGCTCAAGTCTCTTTCTGTTCAACTGAACCCATACAATCCTTACAGAATATCTTTTCAGTGCATTATGGAGATGGATCACTGAAATTGGTTATCACTGAAATTGGTTACAACCTTTAAGTACCACTGATGTGATTCATCTTAAAAATGAAAAGTTCTGTTCAAATATGTCTGATAAAACAAATGATTTTCGATAGGCGCTTGGTGCGATTTGGCAGAACGCCGACCATTTATAAAAATTAATTTCTGTCTGTCTAAACCTTATAGAATCGGAAACTACTGAACCGATTTGCGTGAAATTTTGTATGGAGGGGTTTTTGGGATCGGGGAAGGTTTTTATGAAAAATAAAGACCCCTCGCTTATTTCGAAGGGGTAGGGGGGGGGAAGGTGTTCACATACAAATGCAACAGAAGTTTCTGCATAACTCAAGAGCTAATCATGCAAAGTAAATCGAATCTGGCATGTGGGGTTTTCTGGAGGCAATAAATGTTTTTATAGTTATTCGAGACCCCTCCTATCTCTAGAAGGGGAGGGGGGGCTCTCATTCAAATGAAAGTGAAATATTTGCATAACTCGAGAACTTATCAAGTAAATGGAACCAATTTTGGCAGGTAGAGATTTTTAAGGCAATAAATGATACTATGGAGGTTTGAGACACTCTGCCCTCTGAAAGAGAGAGAGGGGGCTCACAAACAAGGGAAACACAATATTTTGCATAACTCGAGAACTATTCAAGCAAATGAAACCACATTTAGCATATGGGAGTTTAAGGAGGCAAAAAAAGTTTGTATGGTGGTTCGAGACCCCTCCCGCTGCTAGAAAGAAGGTCTCCCATACGAAAAAAAAAATCCAAATTTCTGCATAACTCGAGAACTAATCAAGCTAATGGAAACAAATTTGGCATGTGGAGTCTTCCGGAGGCAAAAAGTTTTTCTATAGTGGTTTGAGAGCCGTCCGCTATCTAGAAGAGGAGGGCTCCTATACAAATGAAACAGAAATTTCTGCATAACTCTAGAACTAATCATGCAAAAGGAACAAAATTTAGCATGTGGAGTTTTTTGATTGCAAGCAATGTTTTATCGGAGGTTTGAGACCCCGTCCTGTTTGGACGAAGGAGCTCTCATACAAATGAATCACAAATTTTAATCAAACTTGAGAATTTTCCCTACTGTTATGAAAATGTGTATGCAAGGGTTTTTGAAACCAGAGAAGGTTCTTATGATGTTTCAAGATTCCTTCCCCACCTGGAAGGGGGGCTCACATATAGATGAAACATAAATGTCTTCATATCTCGAGAATTAATCAAGCAAACGGTACCCCATTTGGCTTGTGATGGTTTTTGGAGACAAGATTTTATTGCAATGGTTCGAGACCCCTCTCTGGAGAGATGGGTGTTTTCATACAAATGAATAGGAATTATCCAGGCAACTGAAACACAAAATGTGTTTTTCTCGGGTAGGCAGCATGTTCTGATAGAAGTTTGAAGCCTTTCTTAGTCATGAATATTTGATGCTTGAGTTACTTTTAGTGCTACATAATGCACAAGAAATGAATCTAAGGTAAGGCAAGAAATAAAAATGTCTTTCAAACTGACAGGATGCGGCGTAGTTTGAAGAAAAATATTTTGTCAATCAAATGCTTCTACACAGAAAAAAAACTAACCATAATAGAAACTAATGATCCGAAGGTTAAATTTAAAACACGCCTTTTGCAGAAATTACTCACATTATCAAACGAAAATATTTGAACAAAACTCATTTCTAAAAAAAACATCAGTTCAATCAAGTTGTAACTAATTAGTTCCAAGTATAGCAAGGCTCGCACCGGGCTCAACAAATCAATAATAAAATCAACTCACTTCCCACAAAATTGCTTCTAGTTGACAATATCGCTGAAAATTCTGGTGACCTGTAACCTGTTTTTGAGCAATTTACACGTAATTTTCAGATGATGAACACGATTTTGATTACTTCTCATTAATTTCTTCAGAGCAATTCTCTTCCAAATGAGTAAACAGCTCAACTTGACTCACTCAGATTTGAATCAATCAATCTAGCGATCAAAAAAAATGTTTCAAGACTATTGTTTCAAAACGATGTATATGCTTTTATAGGTGTAACTTCAAAATATCATAACTAGGAAACCGTTGATAATAATTGAATAGTGTCCGAGAAGAAGTTGTAGATACTGAATAGAGCTTTGTGAAAATAAAAATTCAGCAAAGAAACTTCATAACTTAGCATCCAAAACAACAATATTTTAAACAACGCGCAAAAAAAAATTGGGCTACCAACAAACAATGAACATAGTGAGAAACTAGCATCTACATTACATAATGATTTGGAAGAAATACCATCGGCAATTTCAATCGTCTCAGCATCTTCCCAGGACAACGAACTGCCGGGTTGTTCCTGGGTGCATAAAGTTAAGCAATTTAATTCCAAAACTCATCTATTTCCTGACATTTCGTAAAAGAGTCTTCTTTCTTCTATCTTAGTCTTTCAAACTTGCCTTCAACTTGCTTGCAACTCAACTTTGAGAAAAGGCCAACTTCTGATCCCACTAAAATCCGTTTCCTGGTTGCACAACCGGAACCCTCCCACGGGACTGCCCTATGGTTTTACTTCGTGGAGTGTCTTGCCCATTTAGCTCCTACTCCTTGACACAGCCATTTTGCTCTCACCTAACTTGGTTCAGCCATATCGTGATGAACAATCCCTAACGGTGGATCCACCCTACTCCGACGAACGATTACCCTCCTGTGGATCCCGAAAGTGAACGACGGTGAGCCATTTAGCTACCACATACTGAAGCAATCGACACGAATTCTCCACAACTTTGGAGCTACCAAACAACGACGGAGAGATCCCCGACATTGTAACATCACAGGAGTACGCCAACCCGCTACTCTATTCAACCACTCGCTTCTTAATTCGCCCGCCATTTTCACTGTAGAGCTGACATGGTTTGCACAATGGCTCCATTAATTACATTCCACGCACTTATGTCACGACACATTCTATGGACGACGTTAACTGGGCTGGTATCTGTACCGCTGATGGCATGCATCTCGCTTCACAATGATCCGAATCGGGAGCAGTGAAAGACTACGTACTTCGGTATCCCTTGGATGTCTTCGGACTCCAGAAAGAAGGGTGACGCAGCGTGTTCACATCGATGCAAGTATTGCTTGCAGCAACCATGGCCAGACAGTAACTACGTAAGGTAGAAGTTTACCTCTCCATGCTTCCTTTTTCATCCAGATCGAAAGATCCGATATGAGCTGGTGTGTTCTCCGTGTCCCATTTTTGTTGCCAGCTGGCCATCGCTCACCAGCTTCTGAAATCCTCTGATATTTCTCCGCTGACAACATTCACTGTCATACTACCTCCGATGAAATAATTCTGTACGCATTCACGACTTGCATGGCCATGAGCTTGAGCGCACTGTTCAACTTGGCCGGTTTTGCTTGGTTTCCAACGCTGTGACCCAGACTGGACCTCCGTATCTTAGTATCGATGATGATACACTAGCCAGTAGACGCCGCTCACTACTTCTAGGTCTGTAGCTATTCGGCATGATTTTGGCTGCCACATTCATGCCCTTGGCCGCCTGCCCACAGGTATAACATAAGTGGCTATTAAAATTTAGACGGTCGTCGATCATCACATCGCGCTTCGAGACTATGGCAAGTCTTCCGATGACGATTTCTGCTCACTGTACCGCTTTGCAGTTGCTGACCATTAGCAGCGTTTTGTGGTGGGCTATCTACAGCTTTGTCCCCTGCATCCAGCTTTCAATTCTGCCGATTGATTCGGTCGCTAGCATTTCCACTTCTTCCAGGTGAATCCAGAATTTCAACTTCCTACAGGTGAAATTACTGATAATAAGATGTCATCCGCAAAGTCAACGATCCCTACGCCTTTGGGAAGTTTCACTCCCTCCGTGATGTTCACTCATTTCCGCCCCTCGAGTGTATCGTTGATCAGCACCCGGTTCTGAAAGTAACTCTTCGAAATTACTCTTCAAGGTAATCAGGGACCCTCAATAAGTTTAATACATCAAAACAAAGGTAATTCACTGTTCATTAAGGAAAACATATCAATACAAATCATTTCCCTTCCTTTCTAATGAAAATTCATCAAACGCTGCACACCTCCGGAGTCAACTTCCTTGGCACATTTGTTCTACATGTTGGTCATCTGGGTCACGTCCCGAGGCGTTTTTCCACGTTTCTTAAGCTTCCGCTTCATTATTGCCCAAAATGTCTCGATGAGCGGAACTGCGGGCAGTTGGGTGGATTTATGTTTTATCGATGAAATCTACGTTATTATTACGGCTTCACTGGATGATTTCCCGGCTGTAGTGGCAACTCGCCAAATCTGGCCAAAACTTCACAGGACCTTTATGGTCTTTAATGGAAGGTAGTACGCGGTTTTTGAGGCATTCTTCCTTGTACAGCTTCGAGTGCATCGTTTTATTCATTACGAACACTTTAGTCAAACTCAAACTTCGCAGGAACATCTCCTCGTGCCGTCGCCATGTAGAATTTTTGGCCAGGAAGCTGTCCGAAATCCATTTCTACGAAGGTTTCTTCGTCGACGAGCAGGCATCCTTGGTACTTCGTCAAAACCTGCTGGAACAATTTCCGAGCTCGAGTTTTGGTTCAGAAACTTTGCTTCAACGTTCTGTTTGGTTGCTTGCTGGCTCGATAAGCACGATATCCTGCTCGCGAACGAATGCTTCGAACGGTACTGCGAACAGCAGTGTATTTTTGAGCGATTTCAATATCAGACAGTCCAGGGTGTGCTCTGACGGTTCTCAATACTTTCTGGTTCAGCTTGTGGTCATATATTACACTACGACGCTTACCTTGAGGCACTCGATCCACGCTCTTGCGCTCACTGTCCGAATTGCATCCACCGTAGACTTCCTTCTCCGGAAACTGAATTGCTTCCTCGAGAGCCCGGGAAATGGCCTTCCTCAAGACATTTCTGCAGCAGATTCCTGAACATGTCCGGGATTGCCCGAATCACCACTTTCAGAGCCACGTTAGTGATTCCATCCGGTCCGACCGTACGCTTTCCTCAACCGGATTGTCATTTGTGCATCTCAAAGATCTCAGTTTCCCTCCAGCGCCCTTTTCAGCTCGTCTTCTGTTGTGATCTCATCAAGATCCTTGCACTCGATCACAGTCTCCTGGGATGGAGCTCTAACTATCGCCTGTTCACCAAGAGACTTTTCTACGAGTGTCTTGAAGGCTGTGTTCTTGATGGCACGATAGTTCAATACCTCAAAGACCTTCTCATCTTTCTGGGTGCTGGGTTATCACCACATACTCTCCTAATAGTAGTTTTTCAATTAAGTCGTACGTCGTTTCACTTTTTACCTAAACAATCAGAGCGTTGCCTTTACTTCGCTCTCGATGAGCCTGAGGTATCTGCTTCTTCTGCTCTCCTGATTTTTCTTCTTTTTATTTTTCTGGTTGCCGACAGTGTTCCATTCTTCTTTCTTCTCGTTTTTGTGCTTTTTTAGCTCTTCCTCCTCTCTTGGTATATCACTTTTTCTTTTCTCCGAACGTGGATTCTCGGTTTCTTCCTCTTCAATGCTTCAACCGTTGCCTTCTGTGTTGCTTTTTTGGTGTCCTCCACAGATTTTTCGGCTGTCTCTGCTCTCATTCTCAGTGCGTTCTGCTTACGATTTGACACGCATCACCACCTCTTCGATTTCTTTGTTTACGTTGTGCCTGCCTGTTACATAATCATAGATTTCGTCGATCCGTTTTTTGACTACCTCTATCATGTATATCTTGCAGACACTATCCCGCCAAGTTGTGCTACTGCTGTGTTTCGGAGTGAACATCTTGGTCAAGAATTCCTGTGATTTCGTACTGCAGGTACTCGCAGTGACCTCCGGTTCTTGCAAACACTATTGCACATTCGTCTTCATAGTGTAGCGTGTTCGCATCGCCGTTTAATTGGTGTGTATGTGTGGGAGGAAAGGGGCGGGAGTTCTGCCTACCGCTGGTTGGCAGTGCTTTCATTGATGAAACTACATTTCACCCAACGAGTTCAAGTCGTTCATATATAACAGGAAAAAAAATCGGCCAAGGTGGCGGCCTTGAGGAAAACCGGATGTTACTGGAAAGCTAAACGAAACCTAATCTGAAATCTTCAAAGACATAGTTCTACCAGTCAGGTGTTAGCGGAACCAGTTCAACAATTGGTCGTAGATCCCTTTTTTGTTATTTTAGCTATGTGAACAGTTAGTTTGTAACGTGTAACTATCTTCTGCACATCTAGACTGCATTACTTGCTTTATCGATTCAATTAAGCCAAATTTGGATCACTTGAAGATCGTGTAGATCATCTGTTCAGCTTTACCAGTGAAATCAAGATACCTCAAAAGTTAAAGAAATCGAAAATTTCGCGGAAGTGAACAAATATAAGATGATTAATATTGTCTCACTTGCTAAGGATTACAAGGGTCATTCTAATAGCAACATGATTTTGTTGATTATCGCTACATTAATAATACATTTGGTACGTATGCTGAATGAAGCAGCTAGGCTAACATTACATCCCCTTACCCTATATTGCAAGGAGAGAGACGCCGGTCTGAATGACGGACAGGAATTGTCTGGATAGCGTGTTGCAAGTACGCTTCATTATTTATTTAATGGCCCTGGATATAGTACAGCTATATACTTTTAGCTGTTTTGTTCACTTACATAATATTAAGATTGTGAAATATTGTTCATTTAATAGTTACATGAAATTCATTTTTTTTTTCAAAATAAATTCATAAATGTGTTCACCGCCAAAGGAAGATCGATCTGTATGGAGTAACATTTGGTATTCAAATTTGAATAAGTTTCCGCTAGGTTCTGTTCATAAACCCCGTATACTTTACTGGGGGGAGGGGGGTGGGGGGTGTTGACCAAAGTCATACAAAACCATACCATACAAAATTTCAAAAAAAATATTGGAGAAAAGTCTACGAGGGGGAAGGATGTGGTCTTAGATTTTCAAAAATGAGTCTTCGGGGTTTTGGAACAGGCCCCTACATCCAGCCTTTTGTTGTATTATTTCGGCGATCATTTCCAATCCAGGCCCTTGTTATAAAAGAACCTTAAAGCTTGAGCAAGACAGCCGATTGAAACTTTGTGATAAGGAAAAAGATGTAGCAATTAAACACTTTGTAGAGAAAGCATGTGAGAATCGTAATTTGAAAAGGTTGTCGAATTGCTTCGAGAATTTAATGTACTTCCGGCCAAGAGGACCGAAGAGATCACACCTTTCAGAGGATTTCAGGAACTTCTACACTCAGTGAAATAAATTTCCGATATTCATAAGATTGCATTATGATTATTAGGTGTAAAAAATTGTATGAATTTCATAAATTGACCTTATTAAATACAATGATGCTGTAAAAATGAAAATATGCAGCAACCAGCATTCGAAACCTTGATCTTTTAGGTTATATGTACAGTGACTTGCCTACTAGTATATATCAACACTTGTATTTGGACAGACTTAAAGGCGTACAAGAACAACGTCGTGTGGAACAAAATCCATTCATAAGTCAGCCTTATGAAATTCCAAAGCCTTGTTCATAAGTTGAAGCTTTTGATATTCTTAAGTTTATTTGCCTGAGTATACTCGATCACTTTGACATGAACCATGTAAGAAGCGGGAGTGCGAATAGTCAGTACCTAAGTGTACTTATTGTCGTTGTGTGTTTTTCGTGGTATGTGTCATAAAGCGTGAGAAATCTAGAAAATCGATTTCAACAATACATTTCTCGTTCCTTTCTGTTGCGCCGCTGCTTAGACACCCCTAGTCTCACAGCATAAGCCAACATGACAGTACTCATTAGTGAGTGAGTTCGCTGGTGTTAGTAGAGAGCGATGAAGTAAGAGTCAGTAGAAGTATGAGGAGAGTCGAAAACCAAAACAAAGGCATAAAGTAAATAATGGAGTAAGTGGAAGAAACGATAATCGCCATTGTAAATAATTAGTCGTTGGCCAAAGTTTACAACAAGTGCAATTTATTTAGAATTGGATTGATTGGTTATACGGAGTGAACAGTAATTCGAATCAATTAGTGATAAGCGATTGGATTGCAATCCGATAGCGTAGTCGCCGTGATTTACCGGATAATACCTGCAACGGAAAATTACCTGCAGACGAAAGGGAGTATAGTTCCGCCAACCCGTTTAGTCTCACCTAAATACGGTCTTCTATTAGGGTAGCGGTTCCCAGTATTGACCCTAAGGTTAGAAGTGTTAGAAGAGAAAGTAGTGGAAGAGGAAACCACTTATTTTTTAAGCGTTGCTGAACACAAGTCGGCTGCTTTGGAAAATTTGGTTTCCCTTCGGGAACACTTTCCATTAACCTAAACAAACGATAGGTTCAAAGGCAGTGTTTTTGTATAGGATTGGCTTCTGCACCGCATCGCTTCTATCGATCTTTGGTTTTTCTCGGCACACCACACTTCAAGTCATCGCACTCTCTAGACCCCACGCTTCAACGTGAAGGTTTCCGGTTCCAGGGAGACACCACTATACCGTTCTCCGGCAGAGCTTTGACCGACAGCGTAGATCGTACCCGGGTGGGTATTTGCGTCCCCGACAATCGGCGATGGCTCAGTACCGTACGACACCAATTAGGTTACCGACAAACCGACATGAATGACAATAGAAAATGTCTTAATATTTCTGTTTAAGTCATATTACTGACATCTATCTTCGTGTTCGCTGAGAATGTTTATTGAAACCACGAAAACGCTTAAGAACTTGATAAGATGGTTCATGTCTGAGCAATTCTGAATACATTTATTTGATCTAGATAAAATGATTCTAAAGAGTTTTACAGATCGAATCACTGCTCATTTGAATCGGTCGTTATGGATTCTTGATCAATACTGAAGATTGAGTTCCATGTCGGTTTGTCGATGATAAACATTGGATCTCTCTGCTTTGTCGACAATCACTTCGAAAAACGAATATTCCTATATCGTTGCTATGAATAACAGCATGGGGAATTCGAATATCAAGGGGTTCTTCAATGATGATAAACGTGGATTGTAGTGCAGTGAGCTGGTAGGAAAACGATTAGCTCCGGTGTTTCCTTTTCTTTTGAAGTAGTTTTTTTTCGGAAGGATCTCCAACCCTCATGGGGGTTCAATCTGTTGAATCGCCCATACCATAAACATAGGTTTTTACTGATGCTGATGATGATGAGATACTACCATCTATTGTAGCAAGGTAACATTCCATAGCAGTGGAATAATCTGAAAAACGATTTGATCAGGATTCTACCGTTGTTTGTGATCTTCAAGCTCCTGTATGAACGGCCAAAAACGTTTGGGCGGGCCCGTAAGCAGACACACTTACGCGAAACCCGCGAATGAAGGGAAGAGAATCTCCTTCCAAAAGCAAGTTCACACATACAGCATTAGAGTCGAGCCCTCGATTGTCAGAATAAACCCAATAGATGGGGTTGAAGAGCCCGCCATCATTCCACGTTAACAATAGGTTGAAGGCAGTCCCATGCTCCCTATCCAAATCGTTTCACTTGGGTGCCCTGATGGTCCCTAGCTTTTCCAGTTATATATTATTTTGATTTGATGATATTCAGTATATTTTGTATTGGTCATTACATTGCTTACCTTGTGTTAGAAAATTTGTCTGAGAGTAAAATTGGTTAGGGTTTATACCGTTCTTTATTGCTCTGTGTTGTCTCAATGTTACTGCATTTGAAGAGATGACTTGAGGATGACCATATGATATTGCTTGTGGTCATAGAATAGGGAAGAGAATAGAAGTTAAAAGGGATTAGTGATTGGTAACACGCTATGCGCATGTGAGATTTTTATGGTGATATTCTCACAGCGGCCGTTCAGAATGGTTCGACGGATGCATATCATGTTTGGATATAGAATACAAGAAACGTTTTACAACGTGCTTCATTTGGGAATAACAGGGCTTTTGAACGTTGATGGAGCAGCCGATTCACACATGAAATCTGCCGCGACCGACTCGACAGAACGCGCCCATACCCCTTTCTGAACCGAAGGGCAGGGACCTTAAACATAGGTCTCTACTATAACTAAACGCGCCATGAGGTTGGGTTTCGGCCACGCAAACTAACCTTGACGAGTGAGCTTTTTACGAAGTGGTGCTTAAGCTAATCGTTTAGAGACCGAGGACGTATTCAGTGGACAAAATCTTGCAGGTTGCAAGACTTGTGTTATAAACGGAAGCTGTTAGTATCGATATGCCATGAAATTGTGCTGAGGTTAAAATCTCCCACGAGAACGATGTTTTCGCTGGGTCTCATTTGTTTTTCGATTTCGATTTGCTTTTCGATAAAACTGCTATCGCTAACACGATCGGGACGAGGGGGTGTAGACCACATAGATATACAGAGTTCCGGTTTTAGTGAATATCGCCACTCAAAGATGTTCAACCGTTCAGTCTCCTGGAGGTTTCACTGCAAGAAGAACTCTACCATCAGATTTTATGTTGCTATTGACCGGCAATCCGTCTAACTTGTAGACTTAATTATTGTCATCAAACATATCACCAGTGCTTGCCTTTTCAAATTCCATATTCCAGTTATCTCTTGCCAAGGCATAAAAACTTCAACAGAATTTTATTCTTGTGCAGTGGTCGTATCAAAATTACACACGCTATATTTCTATTCAATCCCTTCAGCATCTTGTCACATCATCAAAGCCATCTTGTCGCAAACTTCAGTTATCGTCCATATAACGAATTGACTAAAACACTTAATGCACACATATACCCGATAATTGTTCACCATAGAGAACCATTCCACCAATAAAATAGGACCTTCTTAAAATGCCAAAAACCCATTGACACAAGTTTCCAATGAACCAAACATGAATATTTCTCAAACAGCGCTCTCTAACCTTTGCCTTTGACCGTCCTCCCACTCCATGGTTAAATGCAAGCTCCAGTTTCAAAAGGCCAACTTGTCTACCTCCTCGTGACTTCCTCCTTCCGCCCGCCCACTAGTAAATTCAATTTAATATCAAGAGTTTATTAATGTTTCCCATTGTATGGATCATTTCACTCCAAGGAAACTGAAACAGTAATTTCTCCGGATTCAACCCATCAAGAGCACGTGGTTTCAAATGTGATAAGAGTCGGTAACCCAATCTAGGAAAGTAACGGTTTGACTTGTTCGCACCTAATAGCACCGAACCCACTTCCCCCCCCATCCCCTCCCAACAACCCCCGTCATTAAGGATTCATATCTCATCATCAGGTTTCCGCCCGCCCGGGATACGTTCGAGGTAAACGTGGGTGTGCGTGAAGTCATACAAATTGAACGCACTCCACAGAAGCAGTATCAATTTCTAAACACAAACTAGTGAAATTCTATACACGGAACCGAAGCAGCAGACAGCAGCAGCAGCACATAAGAATGCGGATAACCCTTGTTCGGAGAACCGAGTGGTGCTTCAAAGACATCCTTCGCAACGGAAAAAAAAGGAGAAAATTGCCACACTGTCTTTCCGAGTAGTTTGAGATCTGGAGAAATTGCGATATTTAGAATTCATGTCCGGATTCCGACGAGGGTGGGTGGGTGTTTTTCGTTCTTTGATTTCACATCCCTTTCGGTTCGCTTTGAAAGCGGAAACTTATTTTGGATTCCACTTTTGTGAAGCGCTATCTCTTCGACTGTCTGTCATCCCCATATGGGGAGCCAGTAGCACCGTAGATGAGCTTTCGAATGCGTTGGGTGGGCTAGGGATCTTGGGATTGAAATCAATTTGGAGGCATGCTTTGAATCAATGAATGGCAGAGCAGGTTCAAAGGGTTTCCGTGCTTGAACCTGACAGGGTTAGCAACATAGTTTCGGGTGTGTGTGTGTGTGTGTGTGTTTTTGTTCGGTGAATAGCTGGCGAATGGAATGAATAATCCACAAAGTGGTTTCAAATTTTCTGATATGCTTGTGGTTTTGTTTGGTTAAGTAATTAGTTATCATAGGGCATTGAGTTGGTTATATTTTTGACTCCTTCCTGAAATTGTTCATTCTATGATTTAGTGCAGATGGTTCAGCATTAATCATCATAGGGAAGCGGAACCTATCATGAGCTCAATAAGCAGACCTCCAGTGGAAATCAGTGAATATGCACTGAATACCGAACACTGAGTACACAAGTTATTCACAATTTATTCGTCCACTTACCGTTAATCGTTTAGCAACACACAAAACATTCGATGCTGATAATTTTCTTCCAATTAAATACGGAAAAGTTGCCACTGCTATGCATCTATTTTAATAATATCAAGAAAAACATTAATTCCATCTGTGTGCATATGTTAATCGTAGTGATTAAAATCAAGAAAAAATATAAACATGTTACTACACCCAAAAATGAAGTAGATCATTTGACAGCACTTCACCTGTGTTGGGTAGCATGCATATAACCAAGACAAAATGAAAGGATTTGTTTATTCTTCCATGAAAATATTGACAACAAGACTCACCATAACGTTGGGCATCGAATGCTCTATGAATGATTGAACACGCACACTAGCGTCGATGTGTATGCTATACAGTATGTGTGCAGTGCTGCCAAATTCAACAGGGATGGAAAAAGATTATTAAAAATGGAATTTAATGTCTCGGTTATTATAGAAAAAAAATCATCGGTTAATATACAAAAAAAATATTAATTTAATCTATGGAAAAATAAAATAGTTCAACTTTGGGAGATTTGTAGCACTCCCACAAAAAAATGTGATATTGAAGTACTGCCAAACCCATTTCATTCGAATAAGAGTCATAATAAAATAGTTTGGCAACATCAAGCGATTACGTCGATTTCAGAATAGGTGCAAGCGTATTTATGCTCTAGGTCATCCCAATTGTCTTGGTGTCCAGAACTTAAGATTTACGGTTGTAACAGGAAATTTTATGCAATAGAAAGCCACAATAAATATTCAAACATGTTCAATTATTATTCTAAAAATCAAACAATACCATAAAGCATATGACATATTCTAAGTCATCCAAACTATCTTTGAGATAAGAACATGATGCCTACAGTTGTGACAAAAGCTTTCTGTGCTACACAAAGCTACGATGTGTATTGAAACATATGCATTGCATATTCTTGAAGATCAACAGACATTCTGAGATAATCTTCGGATGTTCTAGGTTATCCAAACATTACTGGAATTTAAAACTCAAAATCTACAGCTGAAGATTTTAAGTTTTAAATTGAAGTTTAAAATTTACAGCTTTTTGGACTGAACAAAATAAGTAACATTAAGTATTTGACCAAATTAAGTAAGTCTTCCGGCAGGTCAGCCGATGTAATGAGATATCTTGGGATTTTCAGGCTCATAAAAACTGACTCTGAGTTCAGAACTTAAGACATACAGTAGTGACCGTGGCCTTGCGGGCTACACAAAGCTACGATAAATATTCAAACATATTCAATAAATTTTCTGAAACTTCCTCAAACGTTATTGTAAGTTTCTGTTTATGGTGTACAATTGTTACAATAGCTTTACAAAGTTAAGTCAGTCGTTAAGCGTAGAACATCCCAAGATTATTCATTCATTAAATATGTTTGAATACGTATCCTAACAATGTATAGTGGATTAAGCTAGTGTTACAACTGCAGATCTTAAGTTTTTATCTCCTGGGTAGTTTGGACGACCCAGCACGTCTCAACAAAATATTTCCTACTTTTTTCAATCATTTCTATGTTACTGAGCAAGAAATTAATCAGAATTCACCAGATTAATTAAGCCTGAAAGGGTTAATTCAAACAACATTGCATTGTACCATCTAAATTGCTTATATTTGGTATCGTAGTCCTACGTCATAATTTCGAACAACCCAATGATGGGGCGGTACACTTTGTAGTTTTTTATTCCGTGCTTGCCAGCAGTAACGTAATGCTTATTTACATTGTTGAAAAAGTGGAGTTTATCGATCTCGATACGAACAATTATATCTGGATTAAGAGTTATTAAAGGGTGTAACCGAAAATAAGTACACCATCTGATTTAAAATTTGTCACCACCTTTTTTGGCTATGTGGATACCAAAAAAGTAGTCCGCTTTTTATAAAAAAACTGAATCGAACAAAATGTTTTTGAAAATGTGAGGGTAAATTAAAAATGGCTTGATTTTATGTATTTTCTTCGTTGGACAGTTTATTACTGTATTGGGTAAACGTTTTCAGTTTTTTACTCATATCCCGTTCGATTTGTCAGGGGGTTCAGTGGGTGTGCATGTATAACAATATGAAAAATTATTATGATATAGCTGGAAAATTGTAAAAATAATGATATTTGATGTAAAATAGGACCACGTGCGTCGCATTCAAGTTAATCTACACAAAGACAAATTTGGTAGTCAATTTTACCATTATTGGGGGTTAGGCTGATTATTCCAATATAGTGATTTTGAACCGACTATTAGTTGATTCAACATTTATCATAATTTAAGTTTAGTTTAGTTTAGTTTATTTGTCAGCAGGTTAGATGTTTACCCCAATGACAGTTCAATATAATTCTAACTGACACATACAAAGATACTACAAACTTAGCACAAAAACCTCTTAAAACTATTCTTATTACATTTACGGCTAACGTTAAAATCAAGTACGGAATAACA
Organism: Aedes japonicus; assembly: GCA_034211315.2. NCBI lineage: Eukaryota > Metazoa > Arthropoda > Insecta > Diptera > Culicidae > Aedes > Aedes japonicus. Next base: position 124,557 of record JASCZW010003308.1, on the reverse strand, counting down.
GTGGTTGAACACACGGCACATATTTTTATCGATTCGTTCCGCCCGTAATTTGTTCTGGAGTGTCGAATGTACAGGAATCAGGAGCAATCAATGTGGCCTTGAAGAAGATCACCAACAAAGCAAGCATTCGCGACGTCACGTTTTGCTTCCAGCAATGCAAGGTTCATAAGTTTACAGCGATCGGCGTAACTAGGTAAATTGATGGGGTCTCTCCAAGGAAGTCGTCGTAGTGCGAAGTAGACAACCTTCTTCTGAATAGCTTCTATCCGTAGAGTATTGTTTTGGTAGTAGGGTGACCAAACCACTGCTGAATATTCCAGAATTGGGCGCACTATAGAGCAGTACAGCGCCTTAAGACAGTACACATCACGGAATGTCTTAGCAAAACGGAACATAAAGCCCAAATGGGAGGAGGCTTTGGAAACAATGTACGAAACATGATCCTTAAATGACAGCTTGGAGTCTAACATTACTCCTAAGTCCTTTACTGTTGTCTCACGCTTCAGCTCGGTAACAAATAGCGAATAGGCATGCTGAAAAAGCGAGCGTTTACGGCCAAAAGAGATGACTGAGCAGATTAGATGACTGAGCAAAGACATTCGATTTAAGTGGCACCAGGATCCGAATACTTCTTGTTGCTGTAAGAATATGGCATGGCTTCTTTATCACAAAGCAGAGCATGATTTACGTCGTTCATGTAGAGTAAAAATAGGAAAGGTCCGGGGACCATTGCCTTGAGGGACACCGGATGTGACTGGAAATGGTGTTGAGATGAAGTCACCGATCTTCACGGACGTGTTCCAACCAATCAAATACGAGCGCAGCCAGATCAGCAACCCATTATCGATACCTATCCTAGCATGATAGTTGATGTCCTTTTATAATCTCACGTATGAGAAATGACGTGAAGCTGACTAAATTAGTAGTAGTTGATCGTTTGGGCATAAAACCATGTTGTTCCAAGGAAATGCTGTGTGAATAGTTCCGAAACAGAGTATTGAGAACAACGAACTCGAAAACCTTAGAGGTAGCACTCAACGCTGCAATTCTACGATAGTTTGAAACTGTTCGTTTGCATCCCTTTTTGTGAACAGGAAAAACAAACGAATCTTTCCAGCAGGACGGAAAAATGCCTGTCGTCGAGGAAAGGTTGAAAACCGTTGCTAGAGGCTTCGCGAGCGGTACAAGGCAACGTTTGAGCATAAACGAAGGAATGCCATCAGGAGCGCAGCCTTTTGATGACTTCAGTTGCTTCCCTGCTGCGACCACCATGGCGGTAGTGACCGACATCATCAGAGTCGAGAATTTCGTCGGTGAATACACTGCTGAACTGTGAGCGAAAAAGATCTGCGATTCCCGGGATTGAGTCAACTTCCAAAGTGCCGTTGGTCATATTCGAAGGCAATCCAGATTCTTTCCTTTGTTCATTTACATAACGCCAGAAGCGCTTAGGGTTGGATTTGAGGCGTCGTTGAAGCTGGTCAATATGACCGTTGTACAAATGGTCGTTCAGTTCTTTGTACTCATTGTTTGCTCGAGCGTAAACAGATCTAGTTAGATCCGTGCGGTATTTGTTGTGCGGAGCGTTTCATTTTCTTCAGCTGTCTTAGCTCCCCATTCGACCAAACAGGTTAAGGATGTACTTGGCAGCGTTATTTTGGTACAAATTATTCGATGGTATACAGCAGGATAGCAGACAAAGTCGATGCCGCTAGATTTGCATCAAGATCGCTAAATATCTCATCCCAATCATTCCCAGCTAGGAAGATGTTCATTTCGTCAAAGTTTGCTTTGCCAAAGTCGTAAAATACGTTTTCAGTGATTTCACGAAAACATTTCCCTAGGCTGACCTTCATCGTTACCAATAAATGAGAATGGTGCCGGCGGTTCTGGAGCAAGAGTGACCGAGCAGTCTAGGCCCAACTCTTCGCTGACAAAGCAAAGGTCAAGCATGCGACCGTTACTGTTGAAGATGCTGCTTGTCTGCTTTAGACTTGCGGTGCAATAACCGTCAAATAAGTAAATTGAAGCTGGTCGAATAGAAGAATGACAACAATCCGGAAAAAAAGAAGCCTCGGGAATCGTTCATCCAAGAAATGTCAGGCATGTTGAAATCGGTTGATGATGTTATCTCTCGCGCCCATTTGCACAACAATCCAATTAAGTGAACTTAACTGCTTCTCTATGAGGTTGCTATCATGTACACAGTCCGGTGAAATGTACACAACACAGATGAAATACGAAACTTCGAAACTAGTAATTGCTACCCACAGTTGTTCAACGGTTCAGCTTCCAGTGAGATTTAATAAACGCGATTTGTAGCAAGAACGGATCACCAGAAGAACACCTCCACTCGATTGCTTGTTGCTGTTAGCGGATGACCGATCCTGGCGGTAGACTGCGTATGAGTCGTCAAACAATTGCGATGATAAAGTGTTGTCATTCAGCCACGTTTCAGTAAACGCGTAGATATCATAGCACGCATCGTTACATGCCAACTGGTATTCAGTCAAGCTGCTGTTGATTTCGCCAACAATAAGTCGCCAATGTAAAAGATGGGAGCGTGGTAGAAGTTCTTCGCGGACAGCGACGTCCAAAGCGCTGAAATTTGAGCCGGCATCAGACAATGAAAGTTCGTAATCGTGTATGTACTTGCCTTGAATTGCAAGTTGGAAGACCCCCGATCCGCATCTAGGCTCAGGGCCGGGACGGCATCGATGTACGTTGGCTGGAATCGGCGCGACTAAGCTAGAGGAACAAGGGGCTTCCAAGATGCTTTCTACTGTGCGTCTCGGTTGCTGGAAAATCTTGTCCACTTGATGTTGCCGTCACTCCATAGGGGCATCATTCGTTAATTTCGAAATTTTCATACTACGCCCATCCTCAAAACTCACGGAAGCGGATACTCTCGGGCCAGGAATCACAGGAAAGTGCTAAATCGTGAAGTTCCACTTAGACACCAACTTTGAAAGAAACAAAGTTCAGCGTAGACGGATCTCTTCCTCTGGGTATCAGTTTGGCAAAAATTGGTGTATCGTAGGGTTCTAATGACAAGCATTCACGAACCAGTTTTGCAATTTCGTCGTTCGTTGTACAGGGCAGAAACGCGGAAAGATACAACCACACTTTATCGGCATTCTGGTTAACGATTTTAATTGATTCGCTTGCTTGTTTCGTGCCACTGACAATAGGTTTTTCGTTCGAGCTAATAGATGTTCGACGTCGCTTCGGAGTGCTACGAACTGAGTTGAGCCGTTCGGGTCTAGGCCAAGACAATGTAGGAGCCGATGGAAGTTTGGAGTCAACTTTTGCCGCTAAGGTGGCAACGGCTGCATTCAGCTTTTTGATGTCTGCTTTCATCGAATCGACTGCTTCTGGTAAAGCAGGGCTGAGCACGTTGTCGCCACTGACGATGTTGCGAAAATGACCATTGGCAAATAGTTCCGCCCAGTGATCGCACATCCAAAACACGTTATGCATATTCATTTTTAGCTGATTATGAAGCTCTAGCTCAACCTTTGCGCAGATTACGTGAAATGCATCGCCACAGAACCCGCGACAGCGGATTTATTCCGAATCGGACACAGTTTTCTGGCACTTCTGCAAGCCATGATTAATACTTGTACCAGGCGGTTTAAGTAGCGGTATACGAAAACGCCCGAAAGAAATGCCATCGATCGGAAATATATGCGCGTGGAGGTGTGTTAGGATGACCAGCACGAACAGCACTACGGAATTACTTTTTCTTCGGCACAAATTTTCACAGCAGACGTAGTAAAAACGCACGAACTTTCACAAGATTACGATAACCTGCAACGAAATGTAGCAAAAAGAAACTTCGACGGCAATAAAACAGAGAAATAACTCGTAAAAAATAAAAAAAAACTGAGAGTAGCAAAATAAACACACGACGTTGCAACAGTGATGCCATATCTTTTTCGGAATAGTCGGAATGTCGGAATAGTCCTTATTACCATGATCATAGTCAAGGATGCCATGAACGTGGTGACTTCGTCCGTTTTCATGGTTATTGTAACCATTATATACCATAGTCATCTTCGCCATGATTTAATTGTTGGTATAACGATAGAATTTTTCTCAGAGTAGAGTGCAGTGACTAACCAGCGCTCTGCATTTGACAAGTTAAATTGAGGTAGAGGTGGAACAGCGTTCGCCAGGTTATCTAGTTTTTTGTGTGTGTATTTGACTTGAACTCATACTATATAGGGTAGCGGAACCTATGCTTACCACAGTACATATATTCATCACATTCTGCAGTCGTCCAACTTCAAACGTAAAAAGATGCTTAATTTCTCCAATAAATGAACGCAGTTACCAAGAATATATAATCCTGGCAAATAAAATTTGGTCTTGAATATAATTTAAAGCTACAAAAACTTTTCGGAGACTCAAAGTCAGATTTTCAACACAATTTCTTACCATTGCACTACAAACTCATCATATTGATCTAACCGTACTAGGGAATATACTCGAGGCAGACTCCAAGTTATCTCTTTAATTGTAGATTTTTTCAATATTTACCGAGAAATAAAATTCCACATTTAATAAAATTTTTCCGTCTCTGTTGAATTGCCCAACGTTATGGTGAGTCTTGTTGTCAATATTCTCATGGAAGAATAACAAACAAACCCTTTCGTTTTGTCTTGGTTAAATGCATGTTACCCAACACAGGTGAAGTGCTGTCAAATGATCTACTTCATTTTTGGGTGTAGTAGTGAAGAGCGTTAACTTGTTTATATTTTTTCTTGATTAAAATCGGTACGATTGACATATGTACACAGATGGAATTAATGTTTTTCGTGATATTATTAAAATAGATACATAGCAGTGGAAACTTTTCCGTATTAAATTGGAAAAAAATATAAGAATCGAATGTTTTGTGTGTTGCTAAACGATTAACGGTAAATGAACGAATAAATTGTGAATAACTTGTGTACTCAGTGTTCGGTATTCAGTGCATATTCACCAATTTCCACTGGAGGTCTGCTTTTTGAGCTCAAGATAGGTTCCGCTTCCCTGGTAACTAGTGATTTATCTAAACTTTTTACAATCGGCGGTGTGAAAATAGTGACTTTACTGACCATTTTCCGAAAAATAGTGACTTTAGTGACTGTTGGATGCAAATAGTGACTTTTTAGTGACTAGACTCAAAATAGTGACCTAGTCACTAAAAAGTACCTGCAACCAGCCCCGTATTTCGTTTATATTTCTGAAAAAGTTTAGTGTTCATAACTTAATGAACAATAGAATTGATTGAATGATGAATTTAATGCTTCCATTTTTTTCGGTAATTTGACACTTAAATCATTTCTCGCATGAGCATAGTGATCCGTTGAAATTGATTAAACAGAACAACTAACAACAATGTATCGATAATCGCGGGAAGAAAAAAAAATATGTTGCATCACTTCGCTATAAACAGCTGGTCAGCCAACGGAAACTTACGGAATCTCGGTCGTCATTGTAGTTTATCGCGATCGGAGCCAAAGACAATGTGGAAAACCGATCCGGCGGCGATGAATCGCGTGGGCGGAAACGGACCAGTAAATCCCTCCGCGAACGACAAAATTCTACTATGTATGTATATTGGATAATCACAGCAGCAACGGTTCATTATCCGCCTCATAAATTATTTATTAGACATTTTACACTACCGTGCCGGCGCAGGCAGTGGTGGAAGCAGTGTTTGTGTTTTGCCAGTTTTCGAACCAGGGCTGTAGTTCAGCAGAAATTAATGGCTTAAGCAATAAACCCCTCTGGAGATTCAACAGATCCGTTAATTCCATCCAAAAATGAAACTCCACGAACCATTCGAATGCCGATTATCCGCTGAGCGATCAGCATAGATTAACCACATAAATACAGCCCTGTAAATAGTGCTACAACTACACAGACATTAACGCATGCAGCTCCTCCATCACGGCACTATCATCCGATGAACGTGTTTTTCTCGCGTTTCGTTGAGCGCTGTCCTGGTTGTTTGGAAAGCGCTACGTGTACAATCCGGATTCACTCAACCTCTTCCAGTCCGGCCCGGCAATGGGCAGCAGACGCAAACTGCTCGTGACTAACGTTATCTCTGGGATTTCGGATAAATGTTGCGACCAACTTTTGCACAAGTTGTAAAGTGTTTAACTTTGTTTTCAATTAATAGTTTCCATTACAATGTAAACAAGCACACATACACACAGCACGCGAAACTACGTGCCAGTTCTAAACGAGATCACGTTAATGGCTCATCATGGAGCGGAAACTACCCCCCCCCCTCTCCCTCTCCCTCTACCAACGCCACCACCCTCGTCGCTGGCAATTACTATGAATTGACAATGGATCTTCGTCATCGCTGGCGCAAGGACCCTGCGGAATGATCTGCTACCGACAGAGATATTCAGGGAGGGTGTGACGCTCGCGCGCTTTGTGAGTTACGATTAGATTAAAATTTAAGTGCCATTTGATGGTAGTTGGATGGAACTGCTGGGCGAATGAGAGGCTACAAAGCCACCCATTAATTCCGTTTCAGGTTTTGCGTAATTAAATTTTACGAGCTCAGACAAAATAAAATTAATTCACTCGGTTTCGGCTAAATCCGACGCCCTTGCTGCGTCGCACCGGTCCACAAAAGCGTTTCCCTATTGTCTGCTTGCGCCTCCCAACTCACGGGTGCAAATTACGAAAAGTGGCACTCCGGGGTGTTTTAAACCGATCCAAATTGACGCGGAAGCCCGAGAACCGTTGTAGCTCTCTAATTATCCATAAAGAGAGATAGACGTTCAGCACCGACGGCGGCGCTTGATTCAGCCAAGAACCTATCGGGCTAATTGGTGATGTCTTACTTTTTTGGGGGATAGGGGAAAAGCCGGGTATTTTCGCTGGGTAATTTTACGACTTCCAAATGCCAATATTCGCACTTTATTTGGACTTTATGAGTTGGACGGGCATTTGATGCCAAGGATTGGATCAAAGAAGGAGGTGAGCCCGAGCAATGATTTAAAAACAATTGATGGCAAGTTTCACTAAAAAGCTAAAATTATCACAATAAATCTCGTGAAAACTTAATTCATAACCATTAACCGTTGTTTAGAACTTGAACTAAATACGTGTTTATCTTTTATCGGGATTGCAAAAATTACCGTTGGCAAAAATGATGAAAATGGAGCGATTCTCTCGAAGTAGCAGGCCTGTTAAATTTCATGGAAATTATTCAGAATGAAGCAATAGAGTGGTGGGGGGTCGGATTATCAGAAGATTCCAAACAAAAAGATAGACTTACAAAATCCATTGAGATGATTGGTTTGATTTCAGTACATACCATCTTCTTTAACTACTTTAGGAAAGTACTTCTATCTTAGTTTTCTACTCACAAAACTGAAGCGGCTGTCATCCACGAACAACAATCGTAATACCAGTGCGTTTGGTGCTAATTTGACAGCTCGGTTTTTTTGAAGGCTATAAACAGCAAACACACTATGCGCAGCGGAAGTTCGCGTGTTGCACCGTTAATTTGATTCGAGAGTAAAATCTTCCCTGTTGTACTTAGTGCAGTGATTATCACAACGATAATATTTTTCATGGTGTAGCAGCCAGGCAGAGATAAGGCGCGAATCATATCTCTTTGTGAGCAGCACGCGCTGCTACGAGATAGCACATTAAATTTCAAAGAGTTGTGAAAGTGCAGTCTGTACTCCCGTGCACCCTAGTTTTGCCGTGCGCTCAAAGCCGCACATCGCATTTCTATCTTGCGCTCGGCTCTCTGGGCATTAATTATTGCACTCTCTCTTGTCGTGTCTGTGCAAACACAAGTGCGAAAAACTGACACGGCGGCACTCTAGATTGGACTTGCCGATTTTTTTTTTCATAATGTTTTGTGTATTAAACTATAGGCATAGGCACAGGATTTCATAAAGGGCATTTTTTAGATAGAGAAAGAGAGAGAGAGAGAGAGAGAGAGAGAAAGAAAAAGAGAGAGAGAGATAATTACACCGTCTAGATTGTAAAGCTCTAAACTTGTTCTGGAATGACAAAAATACGATTTCAAATGCCTTCGATTTTTCCGATGTCTTTAACTCGAACCACATTAAATACGAATCATGCCAAAATTTAACGAGTACTGCAATATGTCAAAATACTCATATTCAAAACAAATTTCAAATTAGAAGTGATGAGCATCGACATTGATACTAACTTTCTTCTTGGTTCATGAAATCCCTCAATCGCAATTTCAAATGGATTAGCATAGATTGTTCTTAACAAACTTTAACTTGACTGATACAAGTATTAGTTACAGAAGTAAATAGATTGTAGGATACAACAGTAAAAGTTGGAAATTTACATAAAGAGTTTGGTTCGAGCATCGGCTGTGAAAGGTTATGTCGATGCTTTATTGTTCCGGTTATAGAAATAGACCAAATCTATGAATATGTTAAGATAATAGCAATTTCCCGCTCTGATTACTATGCTGTCTTGCTTTCTCACACGCTTATCAAATGACTCGTCTCGCCGAATAATATCATGGCTTGTACTCCATTAAATGCTACGGGGAACGGAAAAAATATTTCAAAAAATTCAATCAAATTGTAAGATATGATTAACATATATCCTCATAATACGAAACTACAGTACCGAAAAACGGGGTAACATTTGGGACCCATAGTTTTATACATTTATAACATTTATTTGAGTATAGCTTTTTCCACTTTCAGCTAGCGGGGAAACAAGCAATCAATGCCTATAAAATAGTTCACATTACAGGATAAGAGACATTTTTTAGATACGTTATGTTATGTAGGTTGGGTTATTGGTTAAAGGGAAAAGTTAATAATAAATTGTTAGTCTTTATTATTTAACAAAAAATCTCATTGATGTCCACAATTTGCACTTTTTTTCTACAACTTGTCACAAAATCGAGACAACTTCGCGTTATTTGGCTTATTGAATGAGGCAAAGGGACAATCTGACAAAAATAAAAAATAAGTAAGGGAAGGTCCATAAATTATGTCACGCAGTAAGGGGGGTGGGGGTTTGTGAAATCGTGACGATCCATACAAAAAAAATTGAAGGTTCATACAAAAAACGTGACAAGGGGGGATATACAAAGTATTTTTTTGCGTGCCGTAATTAATGGACGTTCCCTAATAAAAACTTTGAACATACATTAAAATTTTAAAATTAACATCAAATTTTAGGGGGAAGTCCCCCCGCGCCCGGTCCTTTCTTATGAGTTTTGCTTCATACTTCACTTTCGTGATCTTCATCTTTTTGGGCCATGCTATTTAACACTAGTATATAGTACGCGAGACGAAATAAAATGATTTCATAAGGGACGAATCGCATGTTTTCAGTGGCCCCTATTTTCATCATTGTATTGGATAGACATGGAAAGCGGCAGCTGTCCGATTGTCCGGTCTTGCAAGACTCTGTCTCCCACAACACAATCGGGCGGTCTGTGGCGGGTGGACAAAGCCCTGTCCGCTACCACCAGTTGAGAGCTTGTGTCGAAAACGGAAATTATTTCGCGTGCTATGTAATAACGTTGATAGCATAGCTTTGAACGAAAAGAGGCACGAAAATACAGTACAAAGCAAAATTCTAAACGGAAGGCCTCAGTTATTAAATCAGACACCGGCAACAAAGCAAAATAATTTTGCAGCTGAGGGATGTGGCTATTTCTGTAATCATCATGGAATGAAACTAAATGAAATACAAAGAAGAAGACAATTTGAATCATTTGTTACCCGTTCTTGAGGACCCGGATAGGGAAAAACATATTTTCAACCTGTTCATACGGAGATTTGTATGGGAGAAAAAGTAAATCATTCTTAAGTAAAACATTGAACAACTAATACCAATAGCACCGCAATATAATTTCAATGCAAACATTTTGTATGTTTTTCTGACCAAATGGTGTAAGAATGAAGTCTTTGTGTTCAGTTAAACGAGAGTTATTACCGTTTAAAAACCTTTCACTTTTGGTAACGTTCTCATTTTTCAAAATTTTGAAATGATACCCGTTAAAGAAAAGAGAAACCTAGTCCTACTCTAAAATGGTGGTGGGTAGAACACCTGTTGTCAAAAAAATCATTTCGACCAGTTTAAAAACAGTAACGTGGACTCCGTTAGTTTGAATAGCTAGAACCTAGCCGTTAAAAATAAAAACGGACCTGCTAATGGATGAGTTAAGTCTTCTCAAAATGGGAACAGATATGCAGGACAGTGCAAAAGAGAGGATTGACGACTATTGGAATCGGTTCTTAAGGAAATACACGACTAAATCCCTCTCACTTCGCGTTTTGCGGAGTACAAGTCTCAAATACTATTAAGACTTCATGCATGATATTCTCAGCCAATGCTTGCTCCTTTGGAGCACCCTTTGTTCAGCAATTTGAACCCTTTTTGTTTCGATATAGCTAGGATTTTTAGTTTCAAACATTCAAAATAAAAATTATTCTAACTTTGAATTTCGATTGGGAAAGCATCCGGTCGTGTTTGTCCTTAAGCACAATAACAACTAGAGGTGAAACTGGTATATGTCGTAATCTCATATAAATGCTGATGTTTAGCGAGGATTTTCGACTTTGGCAAGGATCCTCACCGCCGATTAATCATCAATGTGTTAGAAAACATTAAATTCATTGATGATGACCAAATCCACATTGATGCCGTTCGGATGGCTAACAAAGCATACGCTAGTTGCAAGCAACATTTGGAACATCCGTAACGGAAAAATGATGATGAATGCGAAGAATGGAGCTAGCAAGGTAGAAAGAAGCAGAGCAAATTAAGAAACAAATGGATAACTTGTAAGTTGAGGATTCTTTTTAAAGAAGAGGATGGAAAAGGAAAACTGCTGAAAAGTACGTTCTAATAAATGCGTTACTGATAATGCTTGATTATTTACAATTTCAGATTGTTTATGGAAGCATACCCGCGCCTCAAAAAAAGCCATAGAGAACAATAATATGGTGGAAGTGGAGCTGCCCGAAGCAATAGTCTTCGCAAGAACGAACTACCGGTTAGGTGCAAGAAGCTGTAGCGGAAAAAGCCGCGTTCTTAGCGCAGGTTATTTTAAAACGCCTAGTAAAGTCACTTTCAATTATCTTTTAACTATCCAAAATTCACTATTTGCTCACTTTTTTATTGCCTCTAAGTCACTACTTGGTCAATATTTCGACACTTTGGTCACTAAAGTCACTAATATTACATCAAGTAGCCAATACCAGCCCTGCGTGACCGTGTTTTTGAAGAAACTTGCTGTGAATCCGTCCTTTTGGGTGCATTCTGGTTATTTAGGTTCTGATATTGCTACGTTTCTTGATACTCTGCATAATTGTAACGATAATGTCCACTTTTATTTGTCTATTTCATGCAATTTTGAAAGCTGTACTGTTGCCAGTTCCTTTTTTTTTTGGTCAGATGACTTCTTTTTGCGTCCAGATTTCAGTGAACATTAAGACTTTTTAACAATCTTGAACACTGCAGATTAAGTGCACTTCATGTTTTTTTCAAACCTCGTAACAACAACTTTTCGGAAACCCATTTGTGCAGAATTAATGTTTGAGTTAATAAGCTGGTCCGTCCCATCGTTCAAAATTTCTCACTTTTTTTTTAATTTTTCAGGTGTGTTGCAAAAGTGAACAAAATTTTGACTTAAAAGGGTGAGCTGTTTAGTGGAATACCTGTTACTAGAAAATGAGAAGGGAGATTAGTATTTATTGCTTATCTTGACAAAAACGCGTATTTTGTCGATAATGTGCGGACTTCTTCCCAAGTAACACACAAAACATCTTTTTACAATGATTAATAATTGTTTGTTTTATAAATGTATTGCAAAACATGCCTAGCTCGGATCTGGTACGATCTTTCGTATTATATTTATCAATCTGAAAAACGATTGTGCTAAGAAAACATTTTTCACTGCTGGAAGTGATTTATACTTTATCATTGTTCTTAAAAACATTGTTTCATACATTTATAAAACATGAACAAGACAAGATTTATTGGGTACTTCTGAATACTGTTTAAATTACATTACACCTACCATGTTTTGCAAAACGTGTTCTTTTTTCTCATTACGATACATGTGTTATTTCACCGTCAGCGAGAAGCTTACAACAGATACTCAAAGTTGACTTTTCAACTATCTGAGCTGGCTTAGCAAAGAAGCTACAAACCTATCTTGCCAAGGACTAGTGTTCAAATCCCATGCTTGACGGTGTTATATTTTTGTATGAGGATATTTTTTTTTTCCATTTTATGTTTTCTAAATTTTTACTTTTTGCGCTTCTTGCGTCATATAAAAGTATGAAATAAAGTATTGTACACCTGAGTATATAGCCTGTTTTTGTCTTTTAACAGTTCTTTCAACTTGTTTATTACTAGCTATGTTGCTTGGGTTCAGTGTCGTGTACTAATACTTGACTATTAGCACACGACAGTCGAGTATCAGTACACATGAGTAGATGAAATAAGCGTATCTGCCAAAATTAGCAATAAAAGAAGTGTGAATTAAATGGAACTTGCCAATCTTTTTTCTCATTTTCTAAACTCAAATAAGTTTGCTTAGCATGATTAATAGAATCATCAAGATCAACCCGCTTGATAAGAAACACGCTACTCAAAGGATTGGATTTGAAACATGATTTACGTTTGTTCGCACCAGAACAATTGCATCATCACGACATCTATGTTCCAATGTTTGTAGCAGGTCAGCACCAACCATTCCTGTTGATTAAATATGGAACCCTTCGGGAAATTGCGGTTCCATTCTTCCGGCGATCGAGTTAACATGGATGAACCATTATAAAAGCCGAACGACCACTTCAGAAGGGGAGAAGATTTTTGGATGTAAACACGGCAACATCATCATCGTCATCATCATCGTCATCAAGTGAGCCAGTCAGTGAAAATTATGTAAATAGTTAGTCAGTTAAGTTTAAATAAAGTTAAAGTAGGAAAAGTAGAGGAAAGAATCCTGAAGAAAATTATTGAAATGAACCAAACCAGTGCACTTATTATTACGTTAAGCTAACCAGTGTATGAAAATAAAGAAAGAATTTATCTGCGATAGTGCTTGAGTCCCCGTTGTGCGTCAGTGTTGTGGTGACAAGAAAATTTGAGCACAGAACTCCGTTTCTTTTGAGTGAATCGAACATTGGTCCTTCGAACCGGATCACGGCCGTCGAACTCCGTCCGCTCCGGTACCTACCTGTTGAGTGATATCCGCCATCGCTACTAGGATTTATTCAACCGAAGATTCGCCATCATAATCCGTACAACAATCGCTCAGGAACCCGCCATCGTAGCTGTAGAACAATCGTTCTGGGATCGCCATCGTTGCTGCTATTTAAATCATTATACAAGGCACATTATTGCCTTTTCTTAGGTAATTATATTTCCTATATCCTCTACTTTTTCTTGTGTGATCTGCGCGGTCTTTTGCTTTGCAGACCGCTATCGTCATTCAACATGGCAACGGAACGTCGGATCAAGGCTTTAAAAACTAAGCTGAAGAGCTTACTCGTCTCATTCAACCTGATAAAGACGTACATCAACGGTTACCAGGAAGAAAGAGATGTTTGCGAGATACCTGTACGCCTAGAAAACCTCGACAAGGTGTGGTCCGACTTCCAGGCAGCACAGTGTGAACTTGAATCCATCGATGAAACTGCAATCGATGAGCAGTTGAAAGTACGGACCGACTTCGAGACTGCTTACTATCGGGTGAAAGGCTTGCTTCTGTCTAAAAATAAAACGCCGCCGTCTCCTGGCATGAATTCGTCTTCTTCTTTGAGCACTCAAATCCTTGGTTCATCATCGCACGTTCGCTTACCGGACATTAAACTTCCCGTGTTCAGTGGAAATATCGATACCTGGCTGAATTTCCACGATCTCTACGTATCACTGGTTCATTCTAGCGTCGAGTTATCCAACATCCAAAAATTTTATTACCTTCGTTCCTCGTTGAGTGGTGAAGCACTCAAGCTGGTTCAAACAATCACCATTAGTGCCAACAATTACCCAGTGGCATGGAATCTGATAGTTGAGCACTACCAAAATCCTACGCGCTTAAAGCAATCCTACCTCGATGCACTATTCGAAGTGGGAACCTTGAAACGTGAATCTGCGACCGACCTTCATCAGCTAGTGGAGGGCTTTGAGGCTAATGTGAAGGTATTGAAACAACTCGGAGAAAGGACTGAATTCTGGGACACGATTCTTATCCGCATGCTCAGCGTCCGCCTGGATTTCACAACTCGGAGGGACTGGGAAGAGTTCTCGTCAACAAAGGCAGATGTATCCTTCAAGGATCTCACAGCCTTCATACAGCGAAGAGTGAATGTCCTGCAAATAGTCCAGAGTAAAGCTGTCGATACTCCAGCGTCTACTCAACAGTACAAAAAGTCCGGCCAGCGTACGGTGTCTAGTCATGGGGGGAGCCAATTTCAATCAGGACGGAAATGCGTCATCTGTTCAGAACATCATCCACTCTATATGTGCCAATCTTTCTCGAAACTTGATGTTGAAGGGAAAGAAAGGGAAGTTCGTCGCAATCAACTATGCCGAAATTACCTACGTACCGGACATCAAGCTCGAGACTGTTCATCATCCACTTCCTGCCGAAAGTGTCGAGGTCGCCACCACACCCAGCTCTGCTCCGGGTCTAACTCTGTGATTGCTAACTCAAAGGCTACTACTCAATCAGCACTCCCACCTACTGAAGGGCCAAAAGCATCAGCATCTGCTACCGTCACCGGACCTCCAAGCTACGCAAGCACCGGAAAAGCACGGAAAGGTGTGCTTTTAGCCACAGCCGTCGTCAAACTGGTGGACGACAACGGCACTGAACACACTGCAAGAGCGCTTCTAGATTCCGGCAGCGAATGTTGCTTTATCACTGAATCACTTTCGCAATTAATCAAGGCCAAGCGTACTAAAATATCCATTCCGATTTGTGGCATTGGAGAATCCCGTACATACGCACGATACAAGATCGTCGCTTCAATCCGATCCAGAGTTTGTGATTTCTCTGCCACATCTGAGTTCTTAGTACTGCCTAAAGTTACCATCGATTTACCCTCTGCTTCATTCGACACTAATTCATGGAACATTCCTCTCAGCGTACAATTAGCTGATCCATTATTCCATGAATTAAATCCAGTAGACATGATTCTTGGCGCAGAGATTTTCTACGACTTATTTAAAGTATCTGGTCGTATTTAGCTTGGTGAATCCCTTCCCACATTGGTCAACTCTGTGCTTGGTTGGATAGTGTCTGGCAAGACATCATATGGCACACCGAAATCTACAATCATTTCCAATGTGGCAACCATCACTGATTTGCACAAAATCATCGAAAGGTTTTGGACAATTGAAGAAGACGCAAACGCAACAAATCATTCGGTCGAAGAAGCTGCATGTGAGGAACACTTTCAGCGCACTGTGAAACGCAACTCCGAGGGAAGATATGTTGTTCGCTTTCCTATAAAAGAAGGGATCATCGCCCAACTTAAGGATAACCGCTCTACAGCTGTCCGTCGTTTCCGAATGCTAGAAGGTCGCTCCAGTCGTGACTCAGGCATAGCTGAACAATACTGCCAATTCATGAACGAATATCTTGCCTTGGGTCACATGAAGCAAGTCCTTGACTACCAGTCACCTCCATCTCCATGCTATCACATGCCTCACCACGCTGTTCTTCGGGAAGATAGTACGACTACAAAACTGCGCGTAGTATTCGACGCATCATGTAAGACTCCGGATGGTCCATCGCTCAACGAAGCGTTGATGGTAGGCCCAACTGTCCAGCAAGATTTACGATCGATCATCATGCGCTCGAGAAGTCGACGAGTAATGATCATTGCCGACGCCAAGCAAATGTATCGGCAAGTACTGATAGACAAACGCGACACTCCGCTTCAGCGGATTATTTGGAGATCATCACCGGAGCAACCTTTGAGCACTTACGAGTTGCTAACAGTAACTTATGGGACAGCAAGCGCACCATTTCTCGCTACTCGTGTCCTTTTGCAACTAGCAGATGACGAGCAAGACTTATTTCCAAAGGCAGCAGAAATCCTACGGAAGGATTTTTATGTTGATGACCTATTTTCGGAGGCAAACAGCTAGCTAAGGGAGGATTCCAACTTCGTAAGTGGGCATCAAACGAAGAAGCCGTTTTGAACCACATCCCTCCGGAAAATCGCGCGCTCAAGAATTCCATTGAACTGGACCGAGATCAATCACTGAAGTCGCTGAGACTTCACTGGGAACCTGCACAAGATCATCTGAAGTATCGCATCGAGCCTCTGGCTGAAATATCTCCGCTTACCAAAAGAATTGCACTCTCGCAAATTGCTTGTCTGTTTGATCCTCTTGGTTTGCTTGGTCCAGTAGTCATCTCGGCAAAAATCTTTATGCAGGCACTCTGGAGGTAAAAAACAACAACGGAAAAAAATGGTGCTGGGACGAGGAGCTTCCAACGTCGATGAAAGAGTGCTGGCTAGAGTATACATCGCAGTTACCGCTTATCAACAACCTACGGATTGATCGCTATATTCTCTCAGCAAACCCGGCTTTCATTCAGTATCATTTTTCTCAGATGCTTCTCAAGTCGCATATGGCGCCTGTTGCTACATCCGATCAGCAGACCTTTCGGGATCCTTCAAAGTAACTCTTCTCACTGCTAAGTCCAAAGTAGCACCCCTCCAACAACAAAGTATCCCTCGGCTCGAACTTTGTGCTGCACTTCTTGCAGCTCAACTCTACCAACAAGTCACAAAAGCCCTACAACTACCAGGTGCAACTTTCTTTTGGGTGGACTCAACTACGGTGCTCAGCTGGCTGAAGGCCACTCCATCAACATGGACAACTTTTGTAGCAAACCGCGTGTCAAAGATTCAACAATTGACTCAAAACGGACACTGGTACCACGTCTCTGGACAAGAGAACCCAGCAGATTTCCTGTCACGAGGAATTACTGCAGAGGACATTTTGGGTAATCAACTCTGGTGGCACGGACCAAAATGGCTACACCTCACGCAGTCGTCTTGGCCAACCAATCAGCATAAATGCGAACCCAACACCGAAGTATTTTCAGAAGCTAGCAAGCAACCAAAAACTGTCTGTACAACGTCATCTGAGCCAACATTCGTCGATCATCTATCAACAAGGTTTGCTGACTACGACCGTTTACTAAGGGTAACTGCCTATTGCCTTCGATTCATGCAAAATTGTCGTCAACGCACAGCAAGCAATGGCTCAACATACATCACCTTTGACGAGAAAACGGCAGCTGAAGTTGTATTAATCCGATCAGTTCAGCAACAAACTTTCGCAGACGAGTGGAACCAACTAGAGAAGTCGATGCACGTTTCAGCGAGATCCCGTTTGCGATGGTTTTATCCGTTCATGTCAGACGATCGAGTAATTCGCATTGGTGGCCGTCTCGTGCAAGCAACACAACCTTATGACAGCAAGCATCAGATCATTCTTCCTGCATCTCATCATCTTTCAAGGATTTTAGTTCGTTCTTGCCATGAAAAACATCTGCATGCTGCTCCACAGCTCATCATCGCCATTCTACGACAACGGTACTGGATCATAGGGGCCAGGAACCTGGCCAGATTCATTTACCGCAACTGCGTCATCTGTTCGAGGGCCCGACCACAAATGGTGGAGCAATTCATGGCTGAACTTCCAGCGTCACGCGTCACAGCATCACGACCGTTCTCTGTGACAGGCATTGACTATTGGGGGGCAATTTCATTGCAACCCATACACCGCCGAGCAGCACCTCGAAAGGCCTACGTAGCACTGTTCGTGTGCTTTTCTACCCGTGCCGTGCATCTTGAACTGGTCATCGATTTTAGTACGGCGAAATTTCTTCAGGCACTACGTCGTTTTGTAGCTCGACGAGGTCTATGCAACGAAATTTATAGCGACAACGGTCGCAATTTTATTGGAGCTGCTAACGAGCTACGGAAATTTGTCCACAGTAAGGAGCACCACCAAGCCGTCGCACGCGAATGTGTAAACATCGGGATCCGGTGGCATTTCAATCCACCTAAAGCGTCACACTTAGGTGGTCTTTGGGAAGCTGCGAGTCGTTCTGCTCAGAAGCATTTTATTCGCGTAATCGGCACTCAATCTCTAGCACAAGATGAAATGGAAACGCTATTAACGCAAATTGAATGTTGCCTGAATTCGCGTCCCATCGTTCCCCTCAGCGAAGATCCAACTGACTTCGAGCCGCTTACTCCAGGGCACTTCCTCATTGGATCTGCTCTCAAGGCTATTCCGGAAGCACACTTCACCGAAATTCCGCTCAACCGACTGCGTCAATGGGAACAGACACAGAAACTATTCCAGCTGATTTGGAAACGTTGGCACACTGAATATTTGGCTACTCTTCAATCCCGTTCGAAATGGTGCCACGCACCAATCACAATCAAGCGAAATCAACTTGTTGTCCTCAAGGAAGAAAATTCGCATCCTATGTCATGGCCAATGGGTAGAATCACCGAAGTTCATCCGGGTCCAGATGGAATCATACGAGTAGTAACTGTTCAGACACCGACCGGTCAGTTTACTCGTCCTGTTTCCAAAATTTGTCTTCTGCCGATTCCAACAACACACGAAACAACCAGCGATCTACAAGTGTAAACAAAACATGAACATTTCATCACGATTTCAACTGGAACAATCATCTTCTCCAATAATAGCCTCTTCGATTTATCGTTCATCCTGATTACGCGGTCCGGATCACCTAAAATGAGAAAAAAACCAAGCTCTTTTGTTAAGAGACAAGACCGAAAACCGTGCAGAACAGCTAAGTGACAGCTGCCACACACATCGATAGCGGGAATAACAGCGTGAATGGGAGGAAGTGATTCAACTGTCAGAAATGCGGTTTCTGAAGGGGCCAGGATGTTCGCACCAGAACAATTGCATCATCACGACATCTATGTTCCAATGTTTGTAGCAGGTCAGCACCAACCATTCCTGTTGATTAAATATGGAACCCTTCGGGAATTTGCGATTCCATTCTTCCGGCGATCGAGTTAACATGGATGAACCATTATAAAAGCCGAACGACCACTTCAGAAGGAGAAGTTTCTTGGATGTAAACACGGCAACATCATCATCGTCATCATCATCGTCATCGAGTGAGCCAGTCAGTGAAAATTAATGTAAATAGTTATTTAGTTAAGTTAAAATAAAGTTGAAGTAGAGAAAAGTAGTAGAATCCTGAAGTAAATGTTTGAAATGAACCAAACCAGTGCACTTATTAACATGCTAAGCTAACCAGTGTATGAAAATAAAGAAAGACTATATCTGCGATAGTGCTTGAGTCCCCGTTAAAGGTCAGTGTTGTGGGTGGACAAGAAATTTGAGCACAGAACTCCGTTTCTTTTGAGTGAATCGAACAACGTTCAATGTGATTTAAAGTTTAAGGCAGCTGTAGAAGCATACAGAAAAGACAACATAATAATATAAGGGTAAACCTGAAGGAAGTCTCAAAGTGCCCTCCATTATACCTGATTAAGTTTACTATTGTGAATTTTATGAATTTCAAATCTAGCAAACACAATTTATCAAAATGTATCACTTAGTTTGGAACTTTCTTTGCAGAATTTGCAGTCATTTAAGGAAAACAAACTTCTGCACATGGAATCTAATAAACGGTCAATAAAAAAATTGGAAATCGTTTCATGAAATCGCATAATAGATCTCTAAGACTCTGATGAATATCCATTAAAACCAAAATGATCCTTGAAGTTCATAATGTGATCCATATTATGAATAAAATTTAGAATTGTTAAAACAATTACCGTTTAAGATTAGGGAACGGCTTCAGCTTCCAAGGATTCTATTCCAAGCAAGACGTAAACGTAAATCTGCAACGCTCATGAATTTGAATTATAAAGCTTCACTAGATGCAGCACCCAGCTGCGAAAAACTGGCGGTCTAAGTTATCATGTACCCGGTGCTTGGAATAGCCGTTCCTTACCCTGTACCTAGACAATGATATATACAATTGTACGGAATTGTGCCAGTGCAGCCAACGCACTAAAATGCGTTCTCCAAAATAACATTCAGGACAGGCGTTTGGAGAAATGCGTAAGAATGCTTCACCATCACCAATAAATTGCTCCTCTGTCAGATAACGAGTCTAACTCTGATTTAGCCGAGAAGCATTTACGGAAGCGAAGACGCGTTCGATCACTGAATGTAGCTGAACAGAAGCCCTCAATCAGCTTGGTGGAAGAAAAGATCCAAATCTTCGTGGTTTTCGTACTACACCCAGGATTTGCCATCCCTCCCGGGGATATCCAAAACTGATGCAACGATTGGTAAAACAGAAGTCTCATCTTCATCTGGATTGTTTTCGTTGAATGGTATTGTGGAAAGTATTTTCAAATGCCTCGGAGATTATAACCTCTTAAAGCTTCCTACAGCGGAAATTTTTTGAAGCAATTGACATTAAGGTGGTCCGTCCTTGCAGTTCTCATTTTCTTTGGTGGATAATTTTCAAGTAAAAAGGGGATTTGATCACCGTGGAATTCTTGAAATCATATTTCTAAATTGGAATATCTGAAATTTTTAGTTCACAATACCAGTTGCTCCTTGTGAAACAACCCGCTCTTCCAAAAATGGTCTTCCATTTCGTGACTTCTATATTATTCGTCTTGATCGTGAGGATTTCCGTGCAGGGAGGTGGAGTTCTTTTTACGATCGAAAAGTGCCACTCTTTCTACAGAGCGCCCACAAATTTTAGATATTGAAGGGATCGCAAGAAAAAAAATCAGTCATTGAAGGAATTCATGTGTATATTTTCTAGAGCCTTTATTAACTGACAAAAACTTACGGATATTTAATCGGTCCTTCCTTCTCCACGGTTGATCATGAGAGATTTCAAATCAAACGGAGCAGGCTGTGGAGAACTGTACGATAATAACCGTGTTTTAATGCATCACCTCTGTGAAAAATTCAATACATCAGTTTTTAACAATAAGGAAGTAACACCTCTGATGGGTTATGAATGTAAAGCCTGTCCACGTTAAGTTGCGGACGCTTTTCTTTCAGTGTAGATTTTGAATTATTTCATGGATCGCTGAAACGTTTCATTTATATGACAGCTGAAACTCTCCTCTTTATTTCATGGTACAACATGTTTACATTTTTGTCACTTTTAGCAAAATGTCGTCTAATCAAGTGGAAGTGCGCAAACGCATTTTTGTACAAACGGCAGTAAAATCTAAACATATTGCCATGCGATCTTACCAAGAAACAAAACCTACCGGAAAGTACCGTGTTTTGTGTTTGCAAATCATTTGACCAGCACTTGACTGTGGATCGGAAGATTGGAAGTGGAACAAATCGAAAAGTATGCTCCCGGCAAATGGACAAGAAGGTGGTAGCCATTTTTGAGAATAATCTCAATCATTCTGTACGAAATGAGGCTCGTAAAGTTGGGAAGTCAAAATCATACGTACAAAAAGTAAAACAGAGAAAAGGATGAATGCACACAAAGTGAAAGGACCCAACCGTGATGATAAGCAAAACTTCACTACAAATAGTCATGCTAAGGAGCTTTAAACCAATTGTTTGCAAACATTTGCTTATATCATAATGGATGACATAAACAACGTGTTTGAAGACTTTAAACAGCTTCAGGATCTGGTTTTTTAAACCGCAATGCAAAGGAACGCCGTTACCGAGCGTTTCCGGAGATAAAAGGTTTCTAAACTCCCGGAAAAGCATTCGATTTGGCACGCGACTTTCATTTTTAATTATTAATTTCTTCACTTCTAAAGAAGCAAACTAAGGATTAGAAGTTAGAAGAAAAATAAGTATCTTCCATTTAATTCCAACTACCTTTGCTTATCTTCGACAGATACGCGTATTTCGTATTGAAAAGGAAGTGAAAATTAAGTTTCTGGACACATGGCTAAGTGAGAAGGGTATTACTATGCGAACATTGGCGAAGCGGTTTGGAATTCATCATGCGAGTGTTAAAACCATCATTAATAAGTTTGGGGAACACTATTCTTTGGATGAGCTACCAGGAAGAGGCAGAAAACCCGGTTCTTCCAACCTGAAACTGGAGCAGAAAGTGGTATCTGTAATCATGAAGAACAAATCAATGTCAATACGTGATTTGGCCAAAAAAGCAGGAACGAGTGTCGGAATGATCCAGCGTATCAAGAGACGAAACCACCTGAAGACCTACAAGAAGTAGAAAATCTCGAAACAAAGTGCAGAACAGAAGAAGCGAGCAGCAACAAGGGCCCGGAAATTGTATTCGCATCTTTTGCAGCTTCCGGATGCATGCGTTTTGTTGGGCGATGAGACCTATGTAAAGGAGGACTCAAAAACCCTTCCAGGTCCATAATACTTTACTGCCGTTGGGGAGGATGTGAGCGATGCGAACAGGTCGATTCAAGTGGAAAAATTCGGTCGTAAGGTACTGGTACGGCAAGCAATATGTTCCTGTGGTTTGAAGTCAACCATTTTTTACACTACCGGAACTATAAATGCGGAAACCTATCGATCTGAGTGTCTCCAGAAAAGATTGTTGCCTTTATATAAGAAGCATAGTACACCTCCACTGTTTTGGCCGGATTTAGCGTCGGCTCGCTATGCCAAAACCACTCTCAATTGGCTTGCGGAAAAGGGTATAGATTTCGTTGAGAAAAATATCAATCCACCAAATTGCCCTCAGCTTCGACCCATCGTTACTGGGCAATCGTGAAGAGGGTCTTCAAGAAGACTGGTAAGGAAGCTGGGAACATGCAGGAGTTCAAAAAAAGTTGGGCTCAAGCGTCCAAAAAATGCGATGCAACACTTGTCCGGAACTTGATGAAGAGCATTCGATCCAAAGTTCGAAAATTCGTGAAGGAATGACTTAAATTTCATCCGGTCTTCATTATGTTCAAGTTTAACCTCGTACAATAAAGGATCAATTTTTTGTATGTAAAATATCGATTTTCAACATAATTTGAAAGAAAGTTTGTGGATAGCTTATTTTCGATACACTCCTTAGACTGCACCCTTAGAACATATTAACATATTAACAATTAAGAAGTGAATCGTTTTGTGGTTTTTACAGAAAGACTCTAAATATGCTGTTATACATTTCTTCAATTCTGAATGTGCAAACTAAGGGTTGCCATTATTCAATAGTCTGTAAATGTCTGCGAAAGATAAAACAATTACCGGGAAAAATGTCTGCAACAAACATGAAATGTCAGCAGATTCACAGATACGTCTGCAAATATGGTATCCTTGCTTCGTGAATTGCGAAGTGTATGGGGGGAAAAATTATTGACAAACGGAAATCGGTAGCTGGAAATGTGGAAGGCTCCCAATAAAAATCTCTTCGTTAAATACTGACTCATTTTTCAATTCATTTCAATGAATGAATGAATGTGGATTTATCATTTAATTTTTTTAAAGCGCATTATTTGGAAACAGTTAATTTAAATATGCAATTATCAAAACATGTTCCATAACAATCGATAAAAAAGTGCTTTCCTGTGCTTACACAATATGTATTTACACCGCAGAGCAGAAACAATTAATTTCTTCTGATAAAAATATATAACTTTATAATTATGTTGACCCACCTGCATTTTCATTCTGTGGAAAAGAGCATAATAAATGTAATTCTACCTTAAATGTACATACTTTTGCATGCACAGTAATTACCCCGATCAGGTTGAAGTTGCCAATGGACGAATTTTAATCAAACTTTATTTCATGTGGAAAATCTGTCGGTGCTTTTGCTGGATACGTCTTTCCGATATTCTAATAGACATCATTGTCCTCGCATGTTTTAGTCCATTTGATTGCTTTTGAGCGATTTCACTGTGTCATGTGTTGATTTGTTCAATATTTTCCTTATTTAAATTTCCAATTGATCAATTCAGAAGCATGCTTCAATGCCAATTGAACTTCCAAAGGGCAAATAAAAACGTTTACTGATATTCGAAGTGGTAAAAATAAACAGAGATTTCAACAGCCCCTCTCCATGCCATTCCGAAGAGTGGAAAATATGGTATCTATATAACGGCATTCATACTTCACCGCATCCGCGAAGGACCTCGGGACCTTTCACTGCGAGCTTGTAGTGTAGGTAGTACAACAGCACTTCATGCAACCATATCCCATTAAACCATTTCCATACGATAATTACATTGGGTGATCGGTTTGCCGGCAACTCGCACATAAAGCACTTCGGGTGATATATTAACCACAACCCCTGACCGAGCGGTCCGGCCCGGCCCGGCCACTTTACCGAACCGAGAGTGGTAGCTGCCAGGCTTATGTTTAACCTTATGATTGCTCCATAAAACAATGGCATTAATCGTTCGCTTCACAGTACCAGTTCTCCATCAACCTTTTCAACTTCTCCTTTTATCGATCGAATTAAGACCGATGAAATCAAACTGTTTGTATTGATTCCCACGTGGGATGTATGGCTGGAGGTTTTGATTTCTAGGATTAAACTGTTTTATGCTGTTCCATCGAAACCGTCTTCAATCCGATTCACATTCTCGACTAGCATATCAGCAAATTTCAGCCAGAAGCACTCTCGCATAGTCTGTAGATTCATACGAATCTTCAGCCACTTGCTCAAGTGAGAGGAGAAAATATTCCTCCCCTTCTCGGCTCAAAACCTAGTCGAAAACTTTCGAAATGGCCGAAGCCGCTGGTGAAGGCAATAAAAATAACTTTTATGGGACTTTGACCATTAGATTATCGATGTAATTCCATTTTACGGTCAGATATGTGATGACCACACTTCCCGAACTATTTCCGGAGCAGATGACGACGGCGCTGCACAAACACTGTTCCATCCCGAGCCGAACAATGCTGTATCCCGGTCCAGCTTTTTGATTACCACAGCAGCAGTGTTAAGTGAGAGGAGGCAAAAATGAGATCCTATCAGTTTCTGTTCGCATCATCCGGTCGTTCGAGACCACTAGGTATTGTTTCCCCAAAATCACATTGGAGCAAAGCTTTTGCCAGAAAGTAAGTGAATTGCAACTGTCCATACGGTGTAAGCGGATTTGTTTTCCGTACCAAGAAGAAAGGGTTACAATTTCGTAAATGGAGGCGGACGTTGGATATGGTTCCGTTCGGAGTGCAAAACGAGATTTGTACGTCCGATGGAAGCTGTAATGATTTGTTGAAGGAAACTACGTTCTTTGACTTCAAACGTAAGTCCAGGTGGATCAACTACACTGAACAATAATTTAGTTTATACTACGAAATCGTTCGTTTAATTCACTAATGTATTCGCTGTTTTCTCCAACCAAACTGATTTGTACCACTTATAAATCTGGCATCGTATTCTAAGCTACATGCGCTGTTAAAAAACAGGGCAGATGGAGATTATTCAAAAATAACATTCGTGCATTGCACAAATACAGTACAAAGAATAACAACTACTTTGTTAAAAAATTAAAAAAAAGATACCCGCTGACGCTTACCCGTTACATGTTTGACAGTTCTGCTTTATCGAGTCAAAATGAACCTTCAAAAAATTTTGCAATCATGGGCAGGGAGAGGCTTCGTCATAATTTTTCGTTTGTTTCTAATTTGAGAATTGATCTTGTAAAAACGTGAAGAATTGCTACTGAGTCCATGGTTCATCTCTTTAGGCTATGGTGTCTCGTTAGAAGTGGAGAGATAAATGAAGACAAGGTTAGGGAACGTTTATTAATTACGTCACGCAAAAAAATACATTTTATAACCACCCCCCCCCCCCCCCCTTGTCACTTTTTTTGTATGAACCTTCACATTTTTTTGTATGGATCGTAACGTTTTCTCAAACTCCCCCTCCCCACTTACTGCGTGACGTAATTAATGGACCTTCCCTTAGCAATTGTTTTGGCTGCCTCAAAGGCTACGTCAGAAGAGGAGCTGATCCGCACGAAATTCATTTCGTGCGTTGTACGAATTAGGCGTACTGCAAGCATTTTGCTGATGACTAGCAGTACAAAATGAGTGTAAGTGAATTTACGAAGAAATATTTTTGAAAGTAACAGTGGGTGGTTACATGAACCAATCCTTATTTCTAAATTGCTCTGGTTGTCGTTTGTATGATGCATGCAAGGCTCTCTGTTAGACGTGATCAAGCCTTAAAAACCATTGATTATCTTAATCATGCCATTCTTTGAAGGGCCAAACACTGGTTGGGTGGATCGATAGGCAACATCATTTATACGTTTCCACGGGAAAATAAGAATCTTCTTCAAACAACAAGATTGAACAAGCCATACAACATGAGGATGCTCTAATGAGCGGGGAGAAGAGCCTGCTTTATGTTCAAAAACTGTTAGCAATAGGGAGTTGGCATTCCCACTTAGAATACTTCAATCGGGTGCCCTGATGGTCCCTCCTATTCCCATGAAATATTTATATAATAGTGTACATATTTATGTAAATGAAAGCAATAGACGCAATTCACCAAAATCTTGATTTGAGGTGTCCTAAAAAAGTTTGTTAAGCCGATTGAAATTTTACAAAACTAAAAATTTATAAATTTTAATTTACTGTTCCCATGGTCACTATTTGCTGCCTGATACTGATTTTATAACCGCAATCTGCTTTCATTTTTTCTGGCCTAATAGTTATATCTCCCGAGTCAGGAAAACATAGGAGATTCAATTGAAACGGAGCTAAAGACAAATGGACGTAAAAAAAAATAATCAATGTGTAAATCATCTATGAAATAAAATCAATAAAACAATAATAACAGATATAATGATATTGTGAGCTATGATTAAGAAATGACGAATATTGAACTGTTAAATTGGACACTAGCCAAGTGTCCGTTTGCAAGCCGGAAATGAAAAATACATTCAGTAATAAGTGCAAAAGCCTACCACAGATTCCTTTGCTTCTTCTTGTATTCAAGGCACCAGATACTTCTAAATCATAAGAGGAGAAGCAAGGGTATAAAGTAAAAGTTATAAAATTATGATTAAATAAATACAAATATCATGAAAACACATAAATACACAAATCACGAAAACATAAGTAACGATGAACATGGTAATGATGATTGCAAAAATGAATGGTAATGGTAATGAATAAACAATGTCATATAAGATAATATATATAATGAAGGGATATTATAATATGAACGGAAAATTACATGTATGCCGATATTTGTTTTGTTGCAATTGTAAACAATCCCGTTATAACAAAAAAAAAATTAGACAATTTATAACAGTCATGGGAAAATTAATTTAAATTTTAAATTTTAAGTTATTTTACAATACCTGATGACCTGGAAAAACGGAAACGCATCATGTAAAAGACAGAACATGCCAGTTTTTGATAACCTAACACCTATTTAAACGTAATTATATACTATCATATCACAACAACAAAAAGAGATAAAAATATTGTTGCCTCTATTTTCCGTAATGTCCTTCCATGTTATTAGGATAGATCTAAACCAAAGATGATCCCAAAGCGTGCTGCAACAACGATCCTTATGTGAATAAGGAGTGTATCGAAAAGTAGTTATAAACATTCGATGCGTTATTACGCATAAACTACTGTATATATTTTTAGCGTGTAAGCGCCATTTGCTTTGTTTACATGTCAAAAATGATTATTCGGTTCATTCATTTCCGTTGATAAAGTTGTATTCAAAATGTCGCGAATTGAATTTGAGACTAAAAAGAAAATTCTGCACACTTGGTGCACCGAAAAGGGTGTTACTTACAACCAGATTGCGAAAAGAGTAAATGTTCACCCGGCAAGTGTAAAACGCATCATCGAAAAGTTTGGTAAGGAGTGCTCCCTCAAGGATTTACCAAGAAGTGGCCGGAAACCCGGCTCCAGCAACCCCGATTTGGACCAAAAAGTTGTGGATTATATTCAACGGAACAAATCTGCCTCTACTCGCGATCTAGCCAAGAAGTTCAGGACCAGCATCGGAATGATTCAACGAATCAAGCGCAGGAATGACTTGAAGACGTACAAAAAGCAGAAAGTGCCCAAACAAACTCCGGAACAAAAGTCTCGTGCCAAAACCAGGGCTCGAAAGCTGTACAGCTGCATTTTGGACAATGTCGACCAGTGCATTTTGATGGATGACGAAACATACGTTAAAGAAGATTCAAGAACGCTACCAGGGCCGCAGTTTTATACTAAATCTGTTGGGGAACGTGTGCCAACCGCAGATACGACTGTTGCGATGGAGAAATTCGGTCAGAAGGTGCTCATTTGGCAAGCTATTTGCACATGTGGCTTGCGTTCTTCAATTTTCTATACAAAAGGAACTATAAATGCTGAGATTTATCAAAAGGAATGTTTGAAGAACAGGTTGCTACCATTGTATAGAAAGCACCAGTCCCCTCCTCTCTTCTGGCCAGATTTGGCATCGGCACATTACGCCAAATCCACTCTACAGTGGCTGACGGAGAATAACATCAAGTTCGTAGAAAAAGACATCAACCCACCAAACTGTCCCCAGTTGCGACCGATCGAACGCTATTGGGCAATAGTCAAGCGTATATTTAAGAAGGATGGTACAGTGTCCCAAAACATGACCGATTTTAAGAAAAATTGGGCAGCGGCATCCAGGAAGTGCACAAAGGTCACTGTGCAGAATTTGATGGCAGGTGTCAAATCAAAGGTACGGGCATTCTACAGAAATGAACATGATGACTAGTTTTTCCGTTTGGATCTTTTGTAAACATGTTAAGCTATAATAAACTGAAATAGTATGTTAATTTTAACCATGTTTTCATGCCTATTTTATTATTTGGAAGTTTATAACTACTTTTCGATACACTCCTTAGTTTAATTCTCAACGTGTCCCCCAGGCACACAATCCTCTGTAGCAGGTGGAAAAGCTATTTGATGTGATATTTCCACAACGGAACTGACTTTTAGCTTCGGGTCTTGACCAGAAAACCTTACTGAGTTCTTGTGGCACGACAAACCGGCCAGTTCAGCGCAAGGGACATTGCTCTGGTCTCGTTAATATGAACATTTTTTTTATTTCACATTCTGCCAATTATCAAAATCCCCCGCTATGGAAAGTTGATGTTAAACGCTGGTGACAATGAATTAACCACAGATCATAGGTTAAATACCGCATGCGTGATATAGATTGCACAATTTTGCAAAGTCAAAATACGCTATGCCCCCGACGAATGGACAAGAAGGCGAAAAGTCAAAAAAAATGCTTTGCGAAATGTGGCTCGCAAAGTTGGGAAGTGAAATTCATACTGATAAAAAGTGAAGCATAGGCAATGACTGAAAGCGTACAAAGTAAAAAAGGTGACCAACCGTGATGACAATAAAAATTTCACTGCAAAAAGTCAAACTAACACCAATTGTTTTCGTACATTTTTTTGTATCATAGTGGACGACAAAAAGTGCGTACTCGGAGACTTTAAACAGCTTCCAGGTTTGGCTGTTCATATCACAATGCAAAAAAAAAACTCCATTGCCGAGCTTTTTTGGACAAAGAAAGTGTCCTAATTACCGAGAAAGTATTTGATTTGGCAGGCTAGATACAGTAGCGGTCGAAAATCTAAAAGTTTCGTCTCTACCGGCACTATGTGTACGAGAAAGAATTTCTGCAAAAACATAAGCTACCGTTTATCAAAAACCACGACTCTCCAGTCTGTTTTTGCCTGATTTGCCCTCATATCACTATGCGTAATCCGTCCTGGAATGGTATAAGGTCCAAGAGGTCAAATACATACCAAAAAAAGCTAATCCACCAAACTGTCCAGAACTTCACCCAATATAGATGTCTTGGGTTCTAGTTAAGCGGAAACTCTGCGAAACCAAGAAAAAAGCAAATGGACAGACTATGTCAAGAGAATATGGAAAATTGTCACGGCTAGTGTATCTGAGAATACCGTACGGAAGCTGGTGTAACAAAGGGTTTTACAGAGACAAAAATTAACATCTTAATCAACTGTTTCTAAGGTGAAATAAAAAATCGGTTTTGTTGAATTATGAGCAAATTGTTTTTGCTGCTACTATTTTGGTGCCCTAAATTTACCGTCGACTGGCTTTAATAATGTAGCCTGGCTCCATTTCTCCCCAAGTACGGATCAATGTTTGTCTGGGGACTGCTGCACACGGATGATATTTAATCCAGCGGATTAAAATCAGGGCTGGATGGCGGACACAAATACTTTAGCATTAGCATTGACGTTTGCACACGTCGTGGATGGAGCTACGACGAGGAATAATTCGTTGAAGACATTGCATGTCACCATGCAACGAATCCAATAACTGATACGTTTCTTCACACAATAATCTCCACGAAGACACTCCTCGATCACTCACTTGGCCACGTCCATGCAACTGTTGGAGATAGGGAAGATTTAGTATCCACTTTAAGAACATATTGGGAACCCACGTAGCCTTCAATAGATATCAAAGGAAAAGGGAAATAAACAGTCGGAGAGAATAGTTAAACAGGATGCCCTGTTAAAAAAAAAGGTCGTTGGGAGCATCCAGTCTAAAAAGGTTAAGTGATGCTTCATTTCTCTTCAAACGGTTGGGACATAAACAATTAACTAAAGTCCTCTATATAGCTTATGGTTATAATGCCGTAATGAATGTCTGAAAGTAGAACAACGGGTGATAAAAGAATACGTTTCTGATTTCTTGGATTACTGCAACAACATTGCGTTACTTTAATATTACATTTTATTTCATTCTGTTGACGTTTAAAGGTATAAAACTCCAAGTTACCCCTCTTAATTCAGGTACTTAAATCTTAAATAAAACGCCAGGGGATATTTGACTAGGCTACGCAAAACTAGAAGTATACAAAAACATTCCATCACTACCCGCAGGATTGGAGTGTGGTGGAAAGAAGGCTGTAGGAAGAATATGTCGTGGACTATGTTAAATGAATATTTTTTTGATAACTTGGAAATGGCATCTGTCAAATACATACATAGTTGAAGCAGGTGACTGATAGGATGATCGGCAAAAAATATCGTGATTTAACGTGGTTGATATAGAACTCACCATCGTTAACGAAATTATCGATTGATTTATAATCAATTTAGAAAATAGTGGCTCAAATTCTAGCATGACAAACACGGCAAAAGTCTTACATTTGAGAAATGCTGGCTGGTCAGCGTCAAGAGCAATTGTCTTCCGCAAAATTGCAGCTAAGCCCTAAAATCGCACATTTCTAATTGTAAGTTTTTTTTTTTAGTTCCTTTCTTATCGTGATTTTCAACCCTTGGTTGGTTCATCTCCCGCCATAGTCACTCAAATACGTTTTGGGTATTTTTGTAACTTGACCGGGGGTGAGATTCGAACTTGTGACTTTGGCGTGAGAGGTATGGATGTAAACCACTACGCCGGGGTCGCCTCCGCTATTCGGAACTTCTATATATTAGAGAGAATGATTTTTTTTGACTTGTTGATTGAAAGAGGCTTGACTTGCTGGGAACTTTCATCCCCTGCTTTCAATTGCGGCAGAAACTGCATTGCAAAATCAACATAGCTCTACACATACCTTTGAATGTGGGAGATGATAGAACGGTTGGCGGTGGTGGTGGTCCAGTATGGAATTACTCAGCCGAATTTAACTCATATGACTAGACTTTTTGTAAAAGATCAATCTATGAGTAATTCTTCAATTTATCGGCCGAGTTACAGTGAAAAGAAAACGGGATGTAGCTGTTTAAGTGTTTGTCACCACAGAGCACCTTCAACAAATATCTGCACATTTTGGAATCGCTCGTCAAACTAAGTTTCATCAAAACAATGGCTCAATGGCGGCCACATATCCCTCGTCCAAAACGGCAGCTGTTCCTGCAACCACTACTAAGGGGAGTTCAAGGTGTGGCACGCAGCCTCATCTTGTTGAAATACAACATTTGACATTGGGCCGTATTGCTCTTTGATCCACGGAAGAACACACTTTCTTAAAATCTGACTTAGACCTCCATGGTAAGTTTTTTACCTTCTGGAATGACCACCGGGTTCTTTTTTTTCCATCGGAAGCCGCCAACCAAAACACAGATACACGTTTTGATGCTCGTCAGCCATGTTTTACACACTTACTATAGAATTATATGCCGAGCCTCAGCTTTGTCGGTTTCGATCTCGGCTTTTTTATGTAATTTCGGTTAGGGTCAAACTAAAACACATATGGTTAGCTGGAAATCTAGGCACAAGCAAACTGATATATGATGATGATGGTGATGATGATGATGATGATGATGATGATGATGATGATGATGATGATAATGATGATGATGATGATGATGATGATGGTGATGATGATGATGATGATGATGATGATGAAATACTGCCATCTATTGCAGCAAGGTCACTTTTCATAGCAGAGGAATAATCTGAAAAACGATTTGATCAGGATTCTATTGATGAAGTTTCAGAAGCAGATAATTTCTCATCTCCATGCGAAGCGCTGTGGACGGTAATTTATTGCTAGAACGAATAAAAATGAAGAGAAAGTGTTGATAGTTCCGTATAGGGCAACGGCGGGCTTTGAAATTGAAAGATTCAAGTTTGAAAACGAGCGGAGAGCATTGAAGGATTCTATTGTTGTTTGTGATCTTCAAGCTCCTGTATGAAGGGCCAAAAACGTTTGGGCGGGCCCGTAAGTAGAGACACTTACTCGAATATATGGAAGAGAATCTCCTCTCAAAAGCAAGTTCACACTCACAACACTAGAATCGAGCCTTCTTGACAGAATAAACCCAATAGATGGGGTCAAAGAGTCCGCCCTCGTTCCTGGAAATGTTAATGGTGGGAGGCAGTCCCATGCTCCCTATCCAAATCGTTTCACTTGGGTGTCCTGATGGTCATTCTCTTTCCCCGTGATATATATTATATCATGGATATTCAGTATATTTTGGTATTTTGGTCATATGATTACTTACCATGTATTAGAAAATTTGGCTGAAAGTTAAATTGGTTAGGGTTACCGTTTAGACAGGTACGGCAGAAAATAATGCGAAAATTTGTTCTATTTCTTTCAAATCCCATTTTGAACTAATTCAAGCAATAATAATAACATTTTCGAATGCAGTTATCTTCATGAAGTCCTTTTAACCAAATTTATTCAATGCGTCCTCCATTTTTATTAAGAACATCCTCGTACCGACGCTGGAAGCCAGAGCATGCCTTTCGGACGTAGTCCTCCGACATTGACTGCCATGTGCGTGTTATGGTTGACTTCAGGGTTTTCACACAAGGGTGTGATGTTTTGCAAGCTCGTGCTTCAACATATGCCCAAATCAAATAATCCAACGGATTAAGATCTGGACTGCTAGGGGGCCACAAATCCTTCGGCCAAAACTTCATGTTATCGTTCAACCATCGTTGGGTTCGATTGGACGTGTGACACGGTGCTCCATCCAGCGGTAGGACAACGTTTCGGTCCTCGGAGAAGTTGGCCTTCACCCAGGGAAGCACTTGGTTCTTTAAAATACCGATATACACTTCGGTATTGATTTTAACTCCAGTATCAATGAAAACAGGTGGCATTTTCAAACCGTTGGACGCCACCAAGCCCAACATCATGACACCAGCCGGATGTTTGGTTTGAAATTTGAATTTCACTTTTTCCGGAACGATCTCCATTTTCTGCGGTAAAATGAGCCGGTCCGTGCTGCTGTTGGCCACAAGGAAAGCAATCTCTTGGAACGAGTCACTCGTAGTTCGTTGACCCGTTCCGTAATCAAGTGGCGTTTCACTCTGGCTCTGAAAGATGCATGCAGGTCTTCTTTAATGATTCTTCGCATGGATTTCTCCGAAAAATTGGCTTCCTTTTCAAATCCTAGAGGGTTTGAGCTGTTTAGTGGAATACTTGTAACTATAAATTAGAAGAAAAATTAGTAATCTCCATTTAATTCCAACTACCTTTGCTTATCTTCGACAGATACGCGTATTTCGTCTACAATGTGCAGACTTCTTCAGTGTCTCGTACTAATAACTCGACTAATAGTCTAATAGTCGAGTTATTAGTACGAGACACTGAAGAAGTCTGCTCATTGTAGACGAAATACGCGTATCTGTCGAAGATAAGCAAAGGTAGTTGGAATTAAATGGAGATTACTAATTTTTCTTCTAATTTATAGTTCCTTTTCAAGTTTTCTTATGGAACGCACCGGGTTGCGAGTAATTTTTGCACGGACCGATTTGATCACGTTCAGCGTGCGTGCAAAGCGCAGACGTCCGCTTTCCGGCTTCCACTGCTTAGGACCATCTTACAGGAACTTTTTTATGCGGTAAACTATTGTCAAATGGCACCCTACCACCTTGGCAATCTCTTTTGACTTCTTCTGGGCCAGCAACAAACTGGTGATCACTTCTTTCGCAACATTTTGATTAATTTGCAATAAAACCAATAGAATGTTTGGATGCAGCTCTTGAATGTAAACATAAACAAATACACTTTCGACAGAAATTAGTCACTAGCTACACGAATGAACCCAATACTCAAGTTTGAACATTTTCGCATTATTTTCTGCCGCACCCTGTAGTGGATCATTTCAAATTTATCTAGACACGCGGAAGAAAATTCTGCACATTTAGTGCTCGGAAAATGTTTCACGTAGAACCAAATTGGATGAAAGTATACCCTACCAGTGTCAAAAATGCAATCAGAAAGTTCGGTGAGAACCTTTCCATGAAAGATTTGCTCCAACTCTGCAGGAAACCGGGTCCAAATAAGTTCGGCCGAGACTTGAAAGTGGTTGTGTACATAAGGAAATAGACATCAGCGTCAACGCAGAATTTGACCAATGCAATGGTATAATGCAACATGCAACATCAGCATCGGGGTGATTCAACGGATCAAAGTTCGAAACTCACCGAAAACGTACAAGAAACAGAAGGTACCAAAAAGTCCCTGAAACAGCAAGCTCGGGCTAATACGAAATCTGATAGAAAAGTTATTCCCGTACTTTGGTTGCCACCCGTTATTTCCATAACGACAAACGCTATTAATGGGTTCAAAATGGACTGATTTTTATTTTTCAAATGTGTTATCAATGCTAATTAATGCTATCATGCTTCAACAATTTTCATTTACTCCCACGCACTGCACTCAAAATAAACAACTTGAATTTCAAACAACATGATAAAAACCTTTAATCGCTTAGACTTCCATTCACGCAACACTTCAATCCCCAATGTCAAAATATCCCTATCCAAGCCTTCCGTGCCTATCGGCCGACAAGCAGCCTTGATAGAAAAAAAAAACCGATATCCATTGGTAAGTTGAGTTCCTCCTTTGAGCAAACTTCGACCTTATCACGTTGCATGCATATTCCGAGTTGGACATTAAGCGACAACAACCAGCACAAACGCACACACAGGCTCACAAACAGAAAAATCATCCAAGAGTAAGATTACCACACCGCAGTGATAAATAATGGAATCAAATATTTATCACGAGGGGAAAGTTCTGCCACCACTTCAAATCATCTCCATGATGAGACGACACGCAGGCAGGCCTGGCTGCTCGTCAAAGTGTCATGTCTCATTTTCGTTCCAAGTATTGCTTTCCCGGCGAAACCAAACCCCTTTAGCACAGTGTCGCTCCGGGTAGGACCACTGCTCTGGCGTCAGAACTTCTGATTTATGCCGAAATTTTTGCTCGTTTCGATGAGACATGTCTCGGTGTGGCCGTGCTGGCTGCTTTATGGCTATATCTACATTAGATCTGTGCTCAATGATACGTAAAAGCGGCACAAGAAAGTGACGTGATAAACAAAAGGCTGAATGGGGTGTGGTTTCTGTTTGCTCTGCCAATATTTGCCCTTGGAAAATTCCCCAGAAGGGTGCAAACAGATTAGCAAATGTGAGTTATGGCTATGGGTCTAAGGAACTTTCCGAAGGAATTTACTGCAAAAGTTTCGAAATGTTGAAATCTGGTTGGGATAATCTGGAGGCTTCAAACCACTGTGATGCCAGGTTAGTGCATCATGGCAACCCCGAGATTTGCAACGAATTCCCTCCGAATTCCATCGGATTCTTAAATAACATCCTTAAAAAGAGCAAAGTTGTTCCTAAGTACGTACGAGCGTTTTCGTTGCCTCAAAGGGGGGTGAGCAAGAAATGGTTGTAAAGTAATTAAATTGTTGGTTTTCCCGGATTTTCATCTCATCAAAGGATTGCACGCTTGCTGTGTACTTGCTTGCAACTGAAAGGAAATTACTCCCTATCTAAACCGGAAGAAACAGCAAACTTTGTAATGACCTTTGTAAACTGGTTTGGAAACTTTTTTTTTTGTTTTTCTTCGCACAGCGTTCATTTGCTTTTGAAGACTGCCTCTGCACTGGCTCTTCACTTTTTAATAGGCGCTAAGTGGCTTGTCTTCGGTGAAGGAGACAAACTTCGAGCGCCCGAAAGTGGAGCAGTAAGTGAAAATAAACTCAATAATTTGTGTCGCCATCACGTGAATTTGGCGGCAGAATTGATCTTAAACTTCCGAGCAGCAAATTGGCAATTTTCTTCAGAATTCGAAAACTTCCCCCCAAATGTCAGATAAATCGTAGTCATTTGTGAGGCGTCTTGAATTGATTCGAAAGAAAAAATTTAAAAATAATCAGAAGTTCGTTGGTACGTACAAAGTCAATGTTTGAAGGAAGTACGGGGCAAGGGAAAAAAGATACCAACTAAGTACTGTCATAAAAATCAATAAAATCCCGTCTGACCGAAACCGCACGGGAGGAAATGTCTGTCGTTAAGGATAGAACCGACAGTGGAAATAAATAGCGAAAACGCCCGCAATCGAACGCGGCAGAAATGTACGGAATCTAATCAAATGATTCCGAGTCGTACCCGACCGGATCGGGCGTTGGACTAGCTGAGCTCGATTGGAAGGTGCTTTTACAGAGGCGTTTCCGGGATTAGAACTATTGTTGTGCACAATCCCTTCGAACTTCACTGGGTGCCTTGACATTTACGATAAAATAATATCATCTGTTGAGAAGCGATAAAATTATACGATAATCACAGTTCTGCTGATTTCGTTCCAAGCCAGGTAGGGGTGACTAGGGGTAAGATGGGCATTCGTTGTATTCTGGTGATTTCAAATCGGATTCCAACAGGACTATTTTGTTTCTTCATATCCTTATTAAATTTGGTTTTGTTTTGTTCTTTAAATGGAGAGGTCAAAGTTTCAAGTCAACAATTACTGTACGGATAAGGACTGAATTAATAGAGTAAAAGACGCAATCAAAAATGTAAACCTTAATCTTGTTGAAGCCCGAATCTTTCCAAACTTTCAGGGAATAAAGTATGACACTATAATTGTGTCTTAGCATATTGTGCTTTATTTAATGATTCAATATTCATCTCAACAAGGAGACATTCTTTGAACCTTCTTTGGTTACTAGACTTTGCTCCAACTTCATGTTTGGCTGATAACTGGCTCGGTAGGAACAAATTCTTCACAGCAGGTATTTCGAACAGTGCTACAAGTCTCCTGTTTTGATTCAGGTACCGTATTTCATTGTGACTCCATATCTAGGTTTGTCAAAAAGTCTTTTAAGCGGAAATGAAAACACATTTGATTTAGGGAAATCAATTTTATTGCTCAGTATAGTCCCCCATAAGATCAATACACTTGTCCTAACGACCTTCCAACCTTTTTGTTCCATCACGGAAGTGACTTTCTCGATGGCTAGCAAAATACTCCTTTACGACGGCTATAACCTCTTTGTTGGATGAAAATTCTTTCCACGAAGGAATTTTTTGAGGTGTGAGAACAGCCAGAAGTTAGAGGGAGCTAAATCTGGCTTCACAATTCGAACCCCCATTCACTGATTTTTGCGATAGTTTTTTGAGCAGTGTGAGCAGGTGCATTGTCTTGATGAAAAATGATGTTTTGGGAACGTCCATTAATTACGTCACGCAAAAATTGCCTCCCCCCTGTCACGTTTTTTGTATGGACCTTCAAATTTTTTTGTATGGATCGTCACGTTTTGCCAAACCCCCCTCCCTCACTATCACTATATTCCCTTTTCCTCTGCAAACCTGGTCTTTTTTCACAATTATTTTCATCCAACTGATCCAAAAGGTCACGATAATAATCACCGTTGATTGTTTTACCAGTTCTTTTTGCATCACAAAAAATAACGTTTGAAACTGCTCCAAATGTTGATCCGAAAGTCGCATTAGAACGTGTATACGTTCCGTTGTTAGTAACCCATTACGCACAAAGTTTTTTGAAACCCAAAACTTCAGCCAAAATATGCCGTGTAGTTCCATGTGAGATGCCTATGGTGTCAGCTATCACATCCACAGTTGGTCGATGATCCAAAACCATATCCTGTGTTTTCGCCATGATTTCTGGTATTGATACACTTTTTGGACGTCCTGAGTGTGGATAGTTTTCAATACTTGTATGTCCATGCTTAAACTCCAAAACCCACCATCTATGGAGGGATCTCAGTAGCCGATGAACCGTCCAAAACAAAACAAAATAATCACCGCATGATATTCGGGATTTTTCCATTGTTAAAAAACTGAAAGTCAACTTCTAATGACTGCGAAATCTAAAATGAAATGATCGAAACGAAATTTTGAATCCGTTCTTATCCAAAATTAAATATTAAAATGGCGTTGACGTTTTTGAGTTTCTACTGCTTCATAGATGTTGCTTTCAAAACTGTTTGACTAATCTAGTTGCTGACAATCCAGGGCTTGCTTTGATGCTTCTCAAAATTTTCCAGTTCAGCTTACGATCGTAAGTTCCACTACGACACTTCTGGCGGGCCATATTCCATACACACATACGCAGTAATTTTTTAAGATCCTCAACATTTTTGCGATTGTCACACCGCATCATGTTGAACTTTCGACGTTAGTGTGCAGGTTTAGTTTTCTACTCTCAACGGAATAATTTCTGACTCGCATCACGAAATGGTGTAAGTTTTTTTTTACAAAAAAATGTAACAAAATGTACAACGTGTATCTAATCTTAGCTAATCTAATACAAATGCAGTCAGAACGAGAAAAATCCTAGAAAACTAAAGTACTTTTTCAAACAGCCGTAGCTGATTTTGTACACAAAGAGGGGAAGTTAGATTCAAACGTTAAATTCATGAAACCCTCAGCACTTTCATGCAAACTAGGGCCCACAAGGAATAACAGAGAGGGTTCTGAGTGTTTTGAGAACATTACGTGAGAATCTAACTTCTTC
Source organism: Aedes japonicus (assembly GCA_034211315.2). Lineage (NCBI taxonomy): Eukaryota > Metazoa > Arthropoda > Insecta > Diptera > Culicidae > Aedes > Aedes japonicus. The sequence goes on along the minus strand of JASCZW010003308.1, from coordinate 85,343 downwards.
TCTTTGTTTGTGTGTGTGTATACAATCTATCACCCATTGGCCGGAAATGGTATAATAGAAGAAATCCGGTATGTCTGGAGAGTCACGCCCATTCTGAGGCCGCATGTAAACATTACCGATATCATTTGGATAAGAGTACTGCAACACATTTCCAGATTTGGAAATGTAAAACTTCCAAACCAGGCACGTATTCCGTATTATTTAAAAATAAGATTATTGTTATATCGTTATAATCAGATAGATCTCACCCATGGCCGTCTCCTTAGTGACACAATCTCGCTCATACGTAAAAAATAAAATTTTCGTCGTTGACTCGTAAGCACTTTCATGCATTCGTGACAAAATAAGCGCCAAAATTAACGATCCTAACCCACCCGTTAGAAATTCAACCTGCATAACAAAAATCTGTTTCACCACGTGGTGAATGCATCTGAAATTATGTTCCAGCCTTTCACGCTCGCATGCTTTGCTTCGTTTGCTGCTTCTGACCAGAAAATGGCCGTTTTCTACACTGCACTAGAGTCACTATAAAGAGTCACGTCAAGGGTGAAGCCAATTCTACTCTAAGACAGAACCTTTCAGCTCAGAAAGAGATGCCCTTTTATAAATTTATGTATTTTATGCTACGGGGTTCGCTCCAGTGTTGCCAGACATTTTCACACAGAAATCCCATTGAAAAAAAAAATGATTAGAAAAACAAAATTTGTCGTTTTGTTTTAAAACTTGGTAATATTCAATACAGTAAACGTTAGATTATTGTCAATATGTTTAATAGAGAGGTTCAAGAGTTAGGAACTCTATAAATACAAAACTGACTTACAGGGAAGAAGGCAAAAAATCAAAAAATAATAATACACGTTCCTTTTTAACCTTTTTAAGCTTAGTTTTGGTATTTATTTTTCCAGAATGTATCATTTTTAAGAAGAGCGATCCCAAAACCCCACAGTTTATCATTTTATTGTATGAGCAAACTTGTGGTTTTCATAGCTCACAGTATAAATGATTTTTTTTTTGCTAGCTTTAGAGAAACAACGTGAATGTATTTTAAGGAAAAAAAGGCGCAACAAGAAAATTATTGATCTTTACATTTTTAAACAGTTTGGTATTTCTCATTTATTATTTCAAAAATGTTCTGGAACAAATCTAAAATTCAACAAATCATGAAACATGGCCCCTTCACAACATTCCAGCTTCTGCGACAGCATTTTTAATCCTCTGTTCGGGACATAATCCACTGCAACCAGTAATTTGATTTCTTGTAGTATATCCCGTATCCTTTGGTTAGTGCATGTCGAGTTACTTCATCACTATTGAGAAATGATGAAGTATTCGGTGTTGTTACAATTGTCATTGTTTGTTTTGTTGGCAATGAATCAGGTTTAATTGAAAGTGTCCGCTGTTGAAACCCTTTGTGAGCGATAGCACTCTTCAAAGGCGCGCCCCTTTATCAGTCAAAACCGGATTTATTGCAACAAAACAAACAATAACTCCGATACTGACCATGCATCAGAACCCTAGTCCTAACCAATTCAAACTATAGAACATCAAATAGAAAATGAGAATTCACATAAATGAAGACTAACCATGTTTTCTTTATTCCAAGCTCATCCTCGGTGGCGCAACCCGAGTATTGTCACTTTTCACAAGACATAAAATGTAATAAGGACTATTATATGTTCCTTTGACTACAAAAACAAATATGTTCCTAGTTTGAATTAATTAGGACTAGGGTTCGGTGGTAGATCTGATAACCCGTAACGCACCACGAAAAGGTGATCTACCAGCGTTACGGGTTAATGCTGCGATAGCATACTTCTGCTATCAAACTTGTTCTAGAAATTAGAAGAAAAATTAGTATCTTCCATTTAATTCCAACTACCTTTGCTTATCTTCGACAGATACGCGTATTTCGTCTACAATGTGCAGACTTCTTCAGTTTCTCGTACTAATTACTCGACAAGTCATTACACTGAAGAAGTCTGCACATTGTAGACGAAATACGCGTATCTGTCGAATATAAGCAAAGGTAGTTGGAATTAAATGGAAGATACTAATTTTTCTTCTAATTTCTAGTTACAGGTATTCCACTAAACAGCTCAAACCCTCTAGGATTCAAACTTGTTCTTCCAATGCTTACGCTTTGCCCTGACTCTAACCAGAAAAATACGTTACGTCGCACCAATGGCATCTTGAAGGTTGAGCGGTGAAAAATCTTCTGAAGGAGTGCCAACTCATTCACTAGCTTCTGTTCAGCATTGTTTTGCTCCTTGTTTGAAGTGATATAGTTTTTGAAACTGCGATACGCAATTTCCATGGCTTTGGAAATAATGAAGGTATCAATAGATGGGAAGTGGCTGTTTCTCTTAATGGCGTTCGCTCGATGGAAAGTTAGGCTTTGATAGTCGAAGTGACATTCCGTCATTTTGATACATTGCTTGCAAATAGTTCCCTTAACCACTAGACTTTTCAACACGTAGACCGTAACGTAGAAGAGCGCATTCAGCTCTCCTGGGTCAAACACGGTCGCTGGAAACTTCCTGCAGAATTTCGTAATACATATCTACTGCATCACTGTCGTCAACAACTGTCATCTGTCGATCTGTTGCTGTTGTCTTTTGTTCGTTGAATTGATTGCGACGCTAGGAAAGAAAATCTGCCATTCCTACCAGATGTTCCTGGTCGTCAAATGAATAAGAAAAATTCGGAACAGGAGCCATATACTGCGATAACGTTACACTGTCTTAATGTTCCTTCCGAAATCCCCTTGGTGTAGGTCGATGTTGCTTGGTTCGTATAGCTGAAAAAAGGCTCTCCAGAGCATGAGCATGAGCATGATTGACCGCCCACGGATGCAATTCCGCTATTGACAGATCAGCTGTATTTGCACAAAGAACTAACAGATGATGTTTGGGACTAACATACATCTTCAATGTGTAAAAACTGGTGACCCATTATAAAACAATACCGGCGCCAGCCGTGCCCGAATGCTGGTCAAGTAGGGAATGGGAAGGAACGTGTTGACATGATACTCGCTTTTTAGGAAGCCGAGAAATCCTCTGCACTTCCACGAGAAATCACTGGGATGTTGGATAGTTGGGGAAAGATTAACAGCAGGGTTTGTTTTGGTTAACGATACGCTGAAAGCAATGGGCCACTCCAATGTTACTGAAAAGAGACAAGCATTACGAAAAACAAAACAAAACGAAATAGACAAAATATAATAAAATAAAACAGGATATTAGAGACTGTCTTCAAAATATGGTAGAAATAAATTATTTATTGCTTTGCAAACCAACTCTCCTCGATATGCTAGATGGCCAAGTCCTGCTGGACCGCAGCTGCTGCCGTCGGCACTCGTCCACATCAACCCGGCCGTCGTCGACGTGTCGGAAACCTTCCGGTTGTAACATGATATCTGTGTCTAATACACTCTTCTTGCACTGATTAATTTACAAACTAGGCCTGCACACCGAATCAAAATTCACTTTGGCACGGTTGTGGTATTTTCCTCTTAAATCTAGTTCTAGATACTGGCACTTGGTTGCAGGAAACAGAATCAATAAGAAAAATAAACTCGGTTATAACCTATGACTATACACGGTTGCCAAACAATACATACTCAGCTGAAAAAAGGCTCTCCAGACAGTCATAAACAAAGCGGGAACTGAAGAACCCCTTGTGACTACTAGCAAAAAATCGTAAGACTAATCGGATAATGGTTTTCGTGCATATTACTAGTTTGGTCTTCCACGGTTTCCATCGGCCAAATTATCCAGCACGTACATCGTAAATCATACGAGTGATTTTTCATGCCGGTTTCTTGCTTCCTGTAGTTAGGGATAAAATAATAGTAATCGTTACATTTCAATGCGATATCAAGAAGGTATGACTTGAAAATATTTGATTCAAATGAATACTCACGAAAATCCTGGGCGTATGTCCTTAAATTCATAAATACTAATACCCCTAGCATTTGCTTAAGTTGCCACTGACGAAAATATTGAAAGAGCAGTGCACGGCTAAACCAACAAGAGACTGCCTGCTTGAGCTTGCTTGTAACATAACTCGAAGGTGTCGGTAGTGGCGGTTGTCACAGCACCAATAAAAAACGGTCTTTTTTGACAGGTAAATGGTGATGTTTTTGCACTAACAGATGGAAGGTCGTTTTCTAGATACTACCTATAAGGGCTACCTATCGAACAGCCCATTTGAATCATACATGTACGCAAAATGAGAACTAATTGAAATAAGTGTTGCATGTTCCTCTTTGCGTAATACTTTATAGGGACTCTACACTGCACTAGTCTTCTTCTTTTTCACTCCACACTTTGCCAATAATGAAAATTCTGAGACGACTCTACAGCATACTTCAAAACTACTAATAATCATCGATTCACTTGCGACAAATGTCAAAGTTGTGGTTTTGCATAAACTCCATGGTTCCCTCCGTCAACCTTCTCCATTTGAGTAGAATCCATGCGATGCCAAACCTGATGAGGCTGGTTAAACACTGAGATTTTCCGGCAAGAAGAATGTTCGCCTGAGTTCGATTCGTGAGAGCAAATACCGGCCCACCACTCAAAAACTATCGAAACAGGCAATTGAAAATTTCTGTATTTACTGATGAATTATAATCCGCAAGGAAAAACTGAAACTTCGAAACAAATTTATTGAAAACTAGTGAAAAAACTAACAGCAGAGAAACAAGTCCGTTCGCGGCAAAACCACACTTTTTGCCTTCCTACAAAATGTACAACGCTTGTGAACTCTAAGGCCCATTTCAACGCTCAGTTTCATGTTTGTTGCAAACTGCTTGCCAGTTTTAAAATTTGAAACTGTCAAAAGATAAATTAGAACACGTTGATCGCGATGCGATGTTTTAAAAAATTTGAATGCTCATGATTCTTTGTGTGTATTATGGTGTAAACAACAGTCATCAGTCTGTTGCAAAAAAAAAATCGAAGAGCAGAATTGCAACACAGCATTGAGAATGGCTTATTTGTTCAGTTGTAGTTGTAAACTATAACAGCCCATACAAAAAATATTCTTAATTCTTTCACCGTATCATACTTTCTTCCTTGACCATAAACTTTGCGAGAAAGCCAGACCCAAACATTCTCAATTGTAGTTAAACTGCATGCTGGTCATTCCAGCACAGTGATGTTACGGAAGTCCATGAAGTTTTTTGTTGCTGCCGATGTATCACAACAAGCGTTATCCTGTTGAGAGATCATGTTCTCATCCATCTCATTGTTAGCTAATGGAATAAGAACTTCCCCCAGAAGCTGGCAATACATTTCCGAGCTCATCCATGCTGAAATGAAACAAACGGGTGTCCTTGCAAATACGCTAAATCCTGCCAAAGTCATAACGGTACCTCCACCAATATTCCTTTTTTCTTTAGTTGACCTGTTTTGCCTTTCATCACACCTGCGACTGCTGAAACCATCCGGCCCATCTAGTTTGATCTTCTTTTCATCACTGAACACCACATTAGACCACTCTTCCTCCTAGAACTGGTGTTTTTCAGCAAAGGACTTCATATGACGATCAAGAAGTTTTCCTAAACAAAATACTGGAATCTTCACTCAAAATATGACAAATCCGACGTTTGGACACAGGAAGATTCATTTCGACTTTGATGGCACTCGGACACCGCCTTTGATGGACTGCAAGTCGTTTGATGTCCCTCTTCATCCTCGGTGTCAGATTAGACGGACGTCCAGGTCGCTTCTTAGTGGCATGTTTCTTACCCAACTGTAATTATGCACGACATCCATACTCCTTCCTATTCTTCTGCCAATTTCCCGAAGAGTCAGACTTTGTTCGTGGAGGATAGTTACTTGCCCTCGCTCAAATTCAGTCAATCGCTTGTTTTTCGGAATTTTTCCTGCAAATCCAACAACTAAAATCATAATGAACAATATTTATCTGATATAAATAGCCCATGTATTCCTAACAGTACCAATTTCGACGAAAGCAAACAAAAATTTGAAGTCTAACGCAACAACAACACGTCCACGGGGAAAGACAGTCTGGCGGTGAATTGCGGCTTTATATATATTTCCTTTCAAGACGAGATCAACAATGAGCCTGTGCACGCTGCTATAATTCTTTTGTCTTTTTGACTTTTACTGTGAGCCGTGTTTTGGTGTTGTCTCACTCATTCTTACAGGATGCTTGAAAACATGGCTCACAGTAAAAGTCAAACTTTTTATAGCATGCACAGGCTTATGGAATCTTTTCACACACACACATGCTGTGAGTGAATGAACCGGTCATGAACATTTGTGCTTTCAACACATATTCATTGATATGCGTGTTGATCAAGTTACTCTTACTAAGAAAATGAAACCTTTGAAATCATTTTGTCGTTCTATTTTTTTCACGCACTGTACAACCTATATTACGTGAGGCCGATCCCAACGCTGTTCTTCTTTGTATGGATTGTTATAGTTTAAAACTAGGACTGAAACAAGCCATTTCCAATGCTGTGTAGCAGTTTTACTTTTCGAGCAAATTTTTGCAACGAATTTACAACTGCTCGACAGCTCTGTTTGATTTTCCCCGCCATTTGAAACACGGATGCAACAGTGTTTTAGATTGGGTTTCTTTGTAGTTATGCCAGCTGTTATGCCTGATGACTGTCAAATAAGCGTTTTTTGGGGTTTTTTCAAGTGATTTTCTTTACGCGAAATTATGAGCGACCAATATTTTGAAAATATCGCATTGCGATTAACGTGTTTTAGTTATATTTTTACAGTTCCAAAATTTAAAACTGGCAAGTAGTTTGCAACAAATAGAAAATTTAGCGTTGGATCGGTCTGACACAGAGTATCTTGATATCAAATACCATGGCCATTATTTTCAGTGAAAAATAGATGCACAGATGCTGATATCAAGATAGTCTATATCACGTAACATAAGTTGTAGTGTGAACGAGGTATTTACTAGTTTGATAGCATCCTCAACTTCACTTATGGTGGAAGTTGGCTCGTTTCTCTTGCCAACCATATCAATAAAGCAAGATCTCCTAGTGTTTTGCTTCTGCGCCCTTCAGGTGTTCAACATAGCGCTGCTTCTTGAAATTAACAATTAAGTCGTGATTCTGCCTACAGGTAGCGTAGATTATTCGTTTATATGTACCTAGTTTTAAGCTATTTGAAAATGTTAAATGGGTTTTAGAATTCTACAAAAGTTCTAAAACGAACAAACGGATGATAATTAAAATTTAATGATTTGTTTTCTTAAACTTTTATTTACAATTCTCTATTTTTTTCACATATAAAAGAGTAATTAACTACCACTGAAGGAGTGGCATGTGCTGGCAGACCGTTACAAACAAGATGTTAACATAATGGTTAATTGATAGTTATTCTCGTATTCTAGAGATTTCGATGCTGGAGTGGTAGTTTTAGGTCGGGTAAAATAATTGTCTTTGCCGAAAATATCATTACATTGCATCATAAGTACCGAATATTTTACCTGTCAGACCAAGGCCTTGATGTCCTCTGCTGTTTATAGAAGTCACCTCGTCTCCAATTTACATGCAGTTCGATGCAGAAACGTAACTTTTCATGATTCAGGCAAGTAAAGAAAATTCAAACTTCCATATACTTATTTTAGAAAGTTATTGCATTTTGATAATCCATTCCGGGTCATATTTACCCCGACGCCTAAGGAAGGTTACCCGACTCGGGCAAAATGCACGCACACACTGGAAATGCGCCAGACACTGCAAACCAGACTTTCGCAACCCAACCTCGAAAGCTGCATGATCTTGAAAACGAATACAAACCGTAGAAATGAATTATACACATACAAGGCATTTCCAAGAACTTACTTTTTACAAATCCCCTGAACAAATTTACAAGGGATAGGCCAATGGGGTTGAACGCAAAGGTAACAGTCGTAGAATACACAATAAGATTGTACTTAAAAACAGAATGCAACAATCAAAAATGATCACCACAAATTTATTTATGTTGGATATTTTATAAACTCTCAAGGAATTCATGAACAAATGCTAGCTATGTTTCGGCAGAGTAAGTTTATTCAGCCTTCTCTACTAGGCTAAATCCCGCACCTCGGATTTAACGCCATCCATCAATTCCTGTGGAACACTTGCATTATGTTTCTTACACACTTGCATCCATCCTTTCTTTAAATCCTTGTCGTTTTTAAAGACTGTTTTTCGGAGAAAGCCCTTCATTATCGCCCAGAATTTATCTATTGAGTTTTTACGAGTTTGGCGGATTTCACTTCTTTGACACAAAAACAACATCGTTGGTTTCGCATTACAACACGAAGCCAGATCCGGCCAAAACAGAGTGTCACTTTAGTGGGACCGGAGAAAGCACAGCAGTCGCATTCTTATTTTGAAATTTGGCCGTTGATGGTGCCGGTCGTTATGTACGGCTTGCTAAACTTGCCGCACCCACCGATCGCCTGCCACACTAAGAACTTTTTGGCAAATTAGTCAACCTTTTTCTTCCAGAGCTTCTCCGAAATATCCAGGCGGGGCTTGCCGATGAAAAACTCCAGGCTAGGGATTTTCCTGTCGACCGGTTTAATTTACGTCTCGTCGTCCATTACGATGCATTTTGCATGCACCAACCACAGCTTTCTTTGGCCACCGTATTCTGTACCTTGAAGATATGAGATACGGCCCGTTTTATTGCTTGCTGGACGAACCAGCCGGGAGTATAAACCTTCTTGATCGCGTCCCGAGTCGAATGGTTCGAATTGTGTTTGATGTAACCCCTCACCTTCCTTGCGTTCACAGGGTCGGTCGTCTCTGCTTTTCTTCCACTGCCAGCTCACCGCTGGGTCGACTAGTGCTCTTTGAACGTTTTTACTACACTGGACTTCTTGCTTGGAAACAATCTCAATAACCAATTGCCAGATTGTGACGGAAATTTGCACATTTAAACATTACACTCTTAACTAGTTGAACCCAAAATTTAATCAGTTTTTACCATGCTACTTAAAAGAAAGTGAATCATTTTTCTCGTATACAACAATTATCATTCGCCCCCCGCGTCCGACCACAACTCCTATCGACCCATCGCGATGTTATCTTGTATTCGAAAGTTGTTGGAGAAAATGATCCTTTTCCGTCTGGGTTGAGACGAACAACCTGCTTTCAGATACTCAATATGGTTTCCGTAAGGGTAAGGGGGCTTTTGATTCAGTATCTGTTGAAATTCTTTCAGATAAACTCCAGGCTTGTGGCTTTTCACCATAAATGAATAATTTTTTGTACAATTTGCTGTCAGAAATACATATGAGCTTCTCTCATGGAACCTCTACAGCTTCACGATTTAGCAACATGGGTCTCCCCCAGGGATCATGTTTAAGCCCCCTTTTGTATAATGTGTATGTCAAAGACATTGACGGTTGCTAAGTGACAACTGTACGTTGAGACAACTTGCAGATGACGGCGTAGTGTCTGTCACGGGACCCAATGGGGTCGATCTGCAAGGACCCTTACAGGATACCTTGGACAATTTGTCTACTTGGGCTCTAGAGCTAGGTATCGAATTCTCTACGGAGAAAACTGAGTTGGTAGTTTTTTCTAGGAAGCATAACCCAGCACAACCGAAGCTTCAAATTTGGGGTAAGCCGATAACTCATTCTATGTCATTTAAATATCTTGGGGTCTGGTTCGATTCAAAGTGCACCTGGAGATCCCATATTGAGTATGTGAAGCGAAAGTGCCAGAAAAGAGCCAACTTTTTCTTGTACAAGATCTTCTAATGTTGTACTGGACAACGATTTTGTCGGTTATGGAATACGGTAGTTTTTGTTTTCAGTTAGCGGCTCGGTCGCACTTTATTAAACTGGAACGTATTCAGTATCGGTGTCTTCGTATCACGCTAGGTTGCATGCACTCGACTCACACCATGAGTCTTGAAGTGCTGGCTGGCATGTTGCCACTCTCGGATCGGTTTTCTGAATTATCTCTCCGGCTCCTCACCAGGTGTGAAGTTATAAATCCCCAGGTGATCGAAAATTTTGAGAAGCTCCTTGAGTTGAAACCTCAAACCCGCTTAATGACCTTGTACCATTTGTACATAACACAGGACGTCAGCCCTTCGCCGAACATTTCCAATCGTGTTTGCTTCTCCGATTCCGACAATTTGGTTCATTTTGATTTATCCATGAAGCAGGAGTTTCATGGAATCCTAGAGCATCATCGTCCTATGATTGCTCCGGTAATATTTGCTGCAAAGTTTGGCCAAGTTGATTCCACTAAATTGTTCTTCACTGACGGATCTTTGATAGAGGAGTTAGCAGGCTTTGGTATATTTAATGAAACTTATAGCGCCAATCGTAAACTTCAAGCTCCTTGTTCCGTATATGTCGCTGAATTAGCGGCAATACACTTCACGCTAGAAATTGTTGCCTCATTAACACCGGATCAGTACTTCATTTTCATGGATAGTCTCAGTTATATAGAGGCTATTCGCTCCTTGAGGCCGGTAAAGCACTCCTCGTATTTTCTCATGAAAATACAGGAGCATCTAAGTGCTTTATCTTCGCGTTATATTATCATCACCTTTGTATGGGTCCCATCTCATTGTTCAATTCCGGGCAATGAGAAAGCGGACTCGCTTGCAAAGGTGGGCGCTATGGAAGGCGATATTTATGATCAACAAATCGCCTTCATCGATTTTTTTTCCTATTTTTCGTCAACAGTCACTCGTCAGCTGGCAGTATAAATGGAGTAAATGAGATTTGGGGCGATGGCAACATTCTATCATCCCAAAGGTGTCGAAGAAATCTTGGTTTAGGGGGATGGATGTGGGTCGAGACTTCATTCGTGTCATGTCTCGCCTCATGTCCAATCGTTATTCTTTGAACGCTCATTTATACCGGGTTGGGCTGAGCGACAGCAATCTCTGTGAGTGTGGACAAGGCTATCAGGACGCAGATCACGTTATTTGGTCATGTGCTGAGCATCATGGAGTCAGATCTGAGCTTTATGATTCCCTTCGGGCTCGAGGTAGACAACCCAATGTGCCAATTCACGATATTTTGGCTGTACGTGATTTGGAGTACATGAAACTCATTTATGTGTTTTTGACTAACATTAGCCTTAGATTGTAGTTAGTTTAACCTGTTTACTATAAGTTTTTTTTCCTGTGTATGTGTGTGTTTTTTTTCTTTTTCAAAAATTGTCCAAGTCATAAGAAAACCATAAATTGTATAGTTATAAGTGTTTAGATAATTTAGAATTTAAATTTAATGTGTTATGTAAACCATACTTTAAATTCCCACCCTCTTTCCCATCCGTAATTTGTAATTCCTATTAACCTCGAGACGGCTGCGAGTAACCGGCTCTTTTCTCCTTACTTTAGTTTTAAGATAAATGATGTATAAACATATGAAAATTCGGCTCTGTAAAACTGATTCGATTGAGCCTGTACAAATAAATGATTATAAAAAAAAAATTATCATTCGCCTAGACGAATCCTCCGGATGGTATTTTTGATGAAACTGTACTTTATAGCCATTTAGCCATCGGAATGGCCTAGGTTTGCTTGTAATGGTTCTCAATACTTTCCAATGCAGTTACCAATCATTTGTTTTACTACGATGCATACTACGTAATCTCTCCAAACAATAGTTTTCCGCTTAAGGAAACGTTTAAGGTCACTGCATGTTGTGGGTTAAGCCAAGTTCAACGGTTCTGCATTTTGTTTTTACCTGACCACGTTTGATTTTCATCGTGGGTGTTCGAAATTAATATCCTTTTTATGGATTCCATCTATCACAACTTTTCCAAATCTTAATGAACTATAACAAAACCGAAAGAAGAAAACTATTAGAACTGTCTGCAGTCAAAATATTTGAGTACCGACCAAAAAAGATAATTTAGAAATAGAAAAGCAGTGCGTCAGGATTTTAAGTAAATCGAGCTAACAATACATGAAAAGAATTATTGAATTTAATGCGTTATCTAATGCACATAAAGAGAACACTAGATTTGGCAAAACATAATGGGATATTTCATGTCAGATAACGCCTGAACCTAGCCTGTTGTATGAAAGATTGCAAGCACACTCAGTAGCAAAAAAAAAGCCGACCAAATTTTGCTTCCAAAATACGCGTTGTTCAACTTTCTGTAACTTTGTCAATTATCAATATATTTGGCTGAAATTTTGACAACACTATAACTAATGTATAACCCTTATGTGACCAACATTTTATGTTGATGAAGTTTATGAATTTGAAGTTATCATAACATATGTGAAAAAAGTCATTTTTGACATACCAATTTCAAAAATCCGTATTTCTGTGAAATATTTAGGTCGGATATTAAAAATTTCTCCATGGCTTAAAATAATACAGAGATTGTTGTGGACAAAATTTAAACTGTTTTCATTAGGTGGTTTGGACTACAGCTGGCGTCAAAATTGACGCTCCAACATGAGTATTTCTCGCTTTCACCCGATATTTACCATGTTGAACTGATGTTGAACCATGTTGTTGACACCTCGTTTGGCTTGGGCTCAAGCGATGGGAAATTTTACGTGCCAGTTAAAATTCAATATTTTTTTATTGTGTCAATTAAAAGTAAAGAAAAAACGAACGTCCCGAAAAAATAAACTGCCCATTTTACCCCACCATGAAAATTTCCCATCCACCTCAGCAGACTCGATAACAAGGTTCTACTGCTAACTAGGGTGAAACTGCCAATGGAATTCTGAACTCATTGACGAGGATGACGATGGAGGAAACAACTTTGTCCTATTCAAACAATCGTACCGAAAATGGCCAGTGGAGTGAGAGCTGCGTTGGTCGTCCTTCCAATATTAGAAACGTACTGACAAAAACTGGGACACTCCAATGGCGTGTTCGATATGAACATTCCGAAACCCAACGAACCGTACCGAAACAGCTGACTTTACGTACCGATTTGGGAACGGACGATGGGTGTCAGAGCAAATCTCCAAAGGTGCGATACGATCCGGAACGGGGACTGAATTTTGGGATCGCCTTGATTGGTCCTCGGTTGCCATTTCGATTCGTTAAAGCCGAAGACGGTACACTCTTTTACGGCACGATAGATTAATCTTCATTACTACCGATTGGAAAACCCGGCAATGACGGCCTTTCGGGGACTTCCCCTGTACACGGGATGTGAAGCACGCAACAGGTTGTGCCACCACTGTCACAATACAGCACCTCCTTGCTGTGTGTAATTGCTTTACTGCTCACTGGGTGCGGATGCTGCTGATGGGATTTGCACTAATCCATGAAGTCGTTGATGGGAACTGGGAACGTAATGAACCTGGCTCTTCTGTTTCCCTTCGGAACTCATGTCCAAAGGTCGATGTAGGTGTGTAGGTACGAGTGTGTGTGTTTGCAGCTAAGGGAATTAAATCACGTCTGGCATTAACGATTGAATTTAATTTCGTAGCCATAGAATATCAATCGTCTGATTAATTTGATATAATCCAATCTATGGGATCAGTTTGTTGAAACTGGGAGCAAGCCGAGTTCGTGCTGGTAGAAACGAACGTGACAGAGATGGGCAGCAACTGTAGGGAATTTTCTGAAAACAATCCCACTCGAGAGATCTCATGTTGGAATGATTGTTGGATCGATTCGAAATTATAGATAATTTTGTGAATCTATTTTCTGTCCAGTGTAAGTTTGGCAATCAAAGCAGTCCTTGATTGATAACACATTTTATGCCAATTTATTATGGTTAGCAAATCACTTCTATCCCTGTTTACAAGAAAGTGGAAAAGCATTGTGGCAAAGTTAAGTAAAGAACTACTACATTGGCATACATCATCGCATACTGCTGGTTTTTTTTTGTTTCAAAACATTCCGTGACTTCATCTGTAAACCCTGTTTTTCTGGGTCCCAACTGGATCTTTTAAAAACCAATTCCTACCAAAAAATCCCTGCAAGCAAACTGATTCCAGGCATCATCAGTCACTGAAGAAACTCAATTTGGTTGTACTAACGTTGTTTCTGACGGGAAAGTTTTATCAGTAAAATAAACTGCCTACGAGCAACGAGAAATGGATACTAGGCTCATCAGCAGGGTGAAGCGAGTAAATATTTGCTAAACATTATTTATTGTTAAGTGCTGGTTCGTGGTTTCGATGTGCTCAGAGCGTATAGAACTCATCACTCAATTGATTTGCTAGCCTTTTTTCCGTATTGTTTGTTCATGTTTATTGTTTGTTAATTTGAATTCAAAGGGGAATTTACCAGAGTGGTAGATGTGGGTGGTTGATTATGCTTTTCAAATTGCGTGTTGGATTTTTTTTTCTCGTGGTGTTGTTTTATTATTAACAGAGGATTGATGTCTGATTTTTGGAATACGGGGAGCTAAATTAGCTTTATTAGGTTTTTCGACAAATGAATCAGTACCAATCAACAAAATTTTCTTTTTACTTGCTATGGTGTCAACATACAGCTATTAAGATAAAATGATACTGCGGAATTCAGCTGTTCTCAATAATCTTACCAGAGTCTTCTTTTTTTATGAGTTTTTTTTACAGTTTTTAACATTTTTTTTGCACCAATATAACATTATGTATAACTATTTGAAATAGAGCATCAAACTTCTGCTAGTGTTAATAAGCATCCCCTGCATAGTCTTTTGAATTTCCGATTCAGGATCAGAATTGGATTACTTTAAGACTATCAAATCTAGAGGTATAGTTTATTCTGGATATTTGTTTTTGTGATTATAAGCAGCGATGCCAATGTTCCTGATTTTTCAGGATTTTCCAGACTTTTTAGCATTTTTCCTGAAATCCTGACAAGCAAAACTTTTTTCCAGATTTTCATAAAAAATCCTGATTTTTCCTGATTTTCGTAATTCTTATCAATCCAAATTAATTTTAATCGACATAAATAAACTAATCAGATTAAGGGTGTTCTGCCAAAGCTTTTACTAGTTGGTTACTCTGGAATGGAATTGTCAAAAATCATCCTATAAAAATCTATTCTGACCTGCTCTCCTACCAAAACGATACAAGACATCTTAAGCTTCGCGCTTCAGTTTTTTTAGTTTTTTATAACACTCTCTCGCCGGTCTCAAACAGCTAATTAAGTTAGGCTTTCGCAGAAAAAATCAAAATACAACTATACCATATATGAAACTAAACGAGATAAATATAAATTGGTTTTAAATAAACGATATTTTTATTAACATTAGTTTTGTACACACAAAATGACAATCCTGATTTTTATTTCATATACTTCCTGATTTTGTAAAAATATACTTGGCAACGCTGATTCAGAATTGTTGCAGAGCAGACAAATTAAAATACCGACTGGTTTGGTTGAACGATGGGAAAAGACTAGTGAAAATTTATTTCTGTACTTGTAACATGGTTGCTTTGATCTATTTATTTTATTCTACACACTACCAAAATGCCATGTAAATTTCTGTCTGCGGAGACCGACACATGCAAGCGTCCTTTAGCACACAAGAATGAGTTGAAAGAGATGAGGAAATAAATTCAATCAAACACTTCTTTCGCCGAATTGCGGATGTGTCAGTCTCGGGAGACATAATTTTACACGAAATCTTTGTTTACGTTCCCCATTTTTTTACAAACATAAATTACGTCTCGTTTAAAATTCATTATTTCTAAGTGTGTAGGGTTGCCTCGTTGCACGTGATTTGAATCTACACACAACACTCCTCCTCAACAAAGTCAACGGTTAATGCTCGGTGTCCAGGTTGCCTCGGACTCCGATTGCGTTCTGATACCGTTCCAGTTTCACCTGCTCCAAGGGTCATCAGCTCGGCTTCCATCTGGTCGGTTGACAGGTAGCGATGATTCCTTGCTGCTGCAGGTCTCTAGTGAAAGCATGTGTCGTATCGATATGCTTGGACCGTCTCTGCAAGCAATCGGATTCGACCATCTTAATGCAGGATTGGTTATCCTCCCACACAACGATTGGGGAGACTGGTTTCTCGTTGAGCTCTGACATAAGCTTCCGCATACAGAGCAGCTCCTGGCATCCCTCCGCTAGGGCCACCAATTCGGCCTCTGTGGAAGATAAGGCAACACACGATTGCTTACGGGTGCCCCAACTTACCAGTCCGCCGTCAAACTTGATTAAGTGTCCGGAGTTGGACTTTTGATCTCTTTCATCTCCAGCCCAGTCAGTGTCGACGAAGCACCCCAGACCTTGGTTTCCAGATCCCAGGTGGAGACACAGATTCTTCGTCGAATTAGGGTACCGCAATACCCGCTTTGCTTCGGTCCAGTCTCTGTTGGTCGGCTTCGTCACCTTTCTCCCAAGTAGGGATGTGCTGAGACTGATGTCCGGTCGCGAGTTGACCGCAGCGTATAGCAAACTACCTACCAAACTTTGGTACGATTCGTTGGTAGGTATGTCTTCCTCCTCCTTTTTCTATACGTAAGCGGGGTCGAGTGGAATTTTGGACGGCTTGGCGTGTTCGTGTCCAAACCGCTATACGATCTTCTCGATGTAGCTGGCCTGGTTCAGCGTGTAGTGGGCGTCTTGCTTTTCGACGTGGATTCCCAGGAACAGTCGTAGTTCACCCAGGCTTGAGAACTTGAACTGCTTGCCTTGTTTATTACCTCGAATTCCCTGTTCGAGTAGCAACAAACTAGCATGTCTTCGTCGTAGATGATGATGTAGCTGCGCTTACCGTTCTCTTCCTTTACGTACAGACAGGGATCTGATGTCGTTGGATGAAATCCAATTTTCTGGAATGAGTCATCGATTTTGCGGTTCCAGACCCTTGCTGATTGCTTCAGCTAATAGATACTACGCTTCAAATGACAAACCTTGTCGTCCGTCTTGAATCCAGGGGGTGGTCGCATGTAGATCTCCTCATCTAACTTGGCGAATAGGTAGGCGGTCTTAACATCAAGATGTTGTACCAGCATATTGTCTCGACTGGCGATGGTCAGTAACGTAAGACGGGTCGATTGCCGTGCGACTGGTGCAAACACCTCTTCGTAGTCCGTTCCATATTTTTGTGTGATATCCTGTGCGATCAACTTGGCCTTGTATCGCACTGTGTTGCAGCTTTCGTCCTGCTTCTTCTTGAAGGTCCATTTGCACCCAACGGTCTTCCTCCCGGGCGGCAGCGGTACTAACTCCCACGTCTGGTGGTCTAGTAAGGACTGCATTTCCTCATGCATGGCTTTCTGCCAAGCTTCCTTCTCCGGGCTTTGAATTGCTTCGATGTAGCTTCTCGGTTCGTGACCCCGGTGATTTCTCGATAGCGTGCTGGCAAGGTTCCCTTCGTGGCTCTTGTGGATCTTCTCGGTTCATTTGGAGACTCTTTGCTTGATGATTTGTTTGACTTTCCGCCGACGGCGGTATCGTACCCGTCACCGTCATCTTCGTCATCATCGTAGCCATTACGTGTGGCTTCAGTACCGAATGGTATTCAACAGCAACCTCCTCCTGAATGGATTCGGTGGGTTCTTCATGGCAACCCCCGATGAATTTTGCGTCTCGACTGATGTATATTTTCCGAGTTGGTTTGTCCAGGAACCGGTAGGCCTTGTGGCCCTGGGAGTACCCAACGAAGATCAATTTTTGAGCTGTGGGCTGGAGTTTCTTCCTCTTGTGTTTCGGAATGTGCACCCATGCATTGCTTTCGAACGTCTGTAGATGTCCAACAACCGGTTTATGGTCGTTCCACAACTCATACGGTGTGACTACAACAGATCTTGATAGCGATGTATGTTGCAGGTACACGGCCGTATTCAACACTTCCGCCTAGTAGAACTGCACGAGTCCGGCATCGAACAGAAGGCACCTACTCATTTCGATTAGGTATCGATTTCACCGCTCTGCTACGCCGTTTTGTTGCGGACTGTATGCCGTCGTGAATTGCGTCTTGATCCCCTCTCGTCGGTAGTACGAGTGAAGTCTATGGCCGATGACATACTCATGGCGTAGGGAAGCGTTGGCGAGAGAGGTAGCGTCAGCGTCAAACCTATCTTGATTGGCGTTCTATGAAAATCGCCCAAACCTGCCATAGTGAAAGAGGTGCAAAGCGTTTTTCGATGCGGCGAAGCAGTTCACATAGTGCTTTGACGCTTGTGAACGCCAGCAGACGCTGAAATGGTCGTTAAAAAAATGGAGATTGAATCTGAAAATTTAATTTTACTCGTTTTCGCAAGGAGGGCACTGTGGTATAAAACATTAAAAAAAATAACGGAATAGGAATATGGTGGATAAACTTTGGCGTTAAGTTTTGACTGAGTTCGGAGCAGTTGCAACCATTAAGGACATACACGACGGAATCCCCTTATGGCAGGAGTGATGGCTTCCTCATCCACACATGCGCTCATTGGGTTTGCTCAACAAAATATGCCAAATTAATCCACTTACCTGCAGTGAATCATTGCCATACTGCTAATCGGACTGCAGAACAGAATATTTAATCAGTTCACACTGTTTATTTCACTGAAAACACTCTGAATTAATCAACTAGTGCTCATTTGCACAGAGCAGGTAATTTTTCGTCGTCTTTGTTTACCTTTTTAAAGCCAGGATCTGCCTATTATTTTTCTCAAAAAAAACTGTATTTCCACTTTCCGTAGCCACCTGAACACTTTTTACTTTCACTGAAAGATTAATATTCCTCGCGCTCTTGAAAACAGTGGACGAAAAATCTGTTTAATTAACGAGAATGGTGCAAAAAATTCAGCAGCCGGTCTCAAAACTGCACGTTTTGCTTTTTTTAATTTACTCTCAGCTGTGCGTAGCGTAGCAGAGCGCAGTGCTGTCAGCAACTGTTTGCGCGAGTGTGCAGAACTGATAAAAGTTTTGATTAACGAAGAAAAAATGCCGCGCCTTACTAAAAGAAGAAAAGCGGCTGTTTTTGCGTGAACGGGCTAAAAAAGTGATAAGAAGTGCTGTTGATCCCTTATCGTGGACATTCGAAAACCCGTAGAATAGTGGTTTTACTTCACCCTCAACTGATGCTGAATTTCATTGAAAAATAAGTTCTGGAGAAGAATCTGTCGGCGAATCTTCCTACTTTACAAATAACGTTCCTATACCTTGCCCAAATGATACTGCTTTTGAAAATCCCGGTCATACTTCCGAATCCGATGGTGAGTGTGTTTTTGATTTGCTTTGCAATTTCTTGTTGATTTGTTTGTTGTTTGGAAAGAAAAGGTAAACAGCACGAGCCAGGGGTAGGAGAATCTGGGTTGACCTAATCCTCCTTGTTCGATATGGATATTTCGATGGATATATGGATATATCGATTATTATGAGTAAACAACATTCAACAGGATTCGTGTGAAAAACTTAATAACAATGTGGCAATCGAAATATGTTGTATAACATGAGCTGTCGTTGGTTGTCAGAGTTCAGTATGACGTGAAAAGGTCCATGGAATCGGTTTTCAAAATGCAAAAATCCCATTTATTATCTCAGATGCATAATTTCAAACGTTTTAAATACATTTTATGTTTCAGTCATCTACTCGAAGACTCATTCGATAGTTTATGATTGAAATTAGAACTGAACATTACCGTTTAAAATTCACCAATATTTGTATTGAACTAGATGGATGTCTTAATATTTATCTTGCTAATTATGCCCCAGACTCCCCCAATCTTAAAAAGCATTCTTATTTTAAGGCTTTATGCTTTTTAAAAATGTGAATATTGTAGGGAATAATTGAATGGATGTACTGTAATCTACCAAGAAAAATTAAAATTACTGGCAATCATGATCGTTTTCTTCATGGTGCACCAATACTATCATATGAGAGCAAAACAGTATTTGCACTACTACATGCATGTTGATTACTAAGGATTCAAGGGAGTTTCACCATAAGTGAAAGCAATGATTTAAGGTGCAATTAAATTAACATTAATTTTTTTGCTTTTCAGTGGAGTCCCTTGTATTTATAAAACATTAATCCGGATCTAACTGAATATCTGATCCGGATATGTTTTCCGTTAATGGCACCGATGCAATTTGGAAAATTCCATTTGGCCCAATATTCGTTCTCCACCGATCTTGACATTTGTTCAGTTGGCGCTGGCATATAAATAGACTGAAGAACACACCATAGAACTTGGCACGATTTGCGGACTATGGCCTCAACTAGAACAGTCCACGCGGAAGGAAAATTCGAGGGTAGTGAAGGATAATCCAGTTGCTAAGATTCTGAAGAAGAATTCGAAAGTTGAATGAAAATGCTCGGTGGGTTATATAAATCAGAATATTTGAAATCTGCCGTACCTGATAGTAATAATTAAACGTTCACATGGTAGAATCGGCTCTTTATTACAGTTCGTTCAATTTTTCAATAGTTTGTGTTTCAACATGTTAAGAATCAAATTAAATGTATCCATATTTATCCTAGTATAAGAATGAAACTTATCAGGATATTTACGAAGGTCGTCGTACAATCTACAGAACTTCCCATCATGTTTTCTGTTTCGGTTTAAAGGATGCACTGCGAACTCTCTTTCCTTGTTCATGATAAAGTAAAGAGTGCTTGAGGACGCGAAATATTCTTCATCAGATGAATTCATGCTTGAATCACTTGAAAAACTCAAATTATCTCGAATACTTTTTACAGTCCCGCTCGCGGCATCGCTATTAATCTCGCTTTTAGTATGCCTTAAAACGCTTTGCTCGCCTCATCGCTTCGCTTTGATTAACGCCAACGCATCGCAACGCGTCCCTACGCCATGAGTATGTCATCGGCCTATCGCTGCTGTACTCTCCTCCTTGATCGGAACGCACTGCTTTCGGTTTCCGGTCAAATTGGGTCTTGACCGTTTCCACGTACTCGATAATTTTATCAGCTGCTTCCGATTTTTCTTTCAGCATATACAGCACGCAGAACCTCGAAAAATCATCAATAATGGTCATTAAATAGCAATAACCACTTACCGACGGTACTTTCACCGGACCGCACACGTCCGTGTGCACGAGATCGCCTTCGTCCGAGATTTGGATTTCTTTGGGAAGGACGTACGGGAGCTTTTCCCCTTGCAGCAACACTCGCTGACTTCGTTCATCCCACATTCACGTGTCTTCAAACCCCAGACTAGCTTTTGTTTCTCCATTTGAACGATCGCGTTGGGATCTCGGTGGCCAAATTTCCTAAGGCACTCATGCTTGCAGTCCTTTGGGTGGTTCCTGTCAGCCAGGAAAATAACTTTGCTCCGTTGCTTAAGGTAGTACAAACCGGTTGCGAGGTCCTCTGAATGTGGCTCATTCTCTTGCAGTAGTGGCAAGCCAATGCTTTCTTCTTCTTGCCTTGTCCGACTCGAATCTCGGAATCGGAGCTGGAACCATGCTTTTTCGATGCTTGGTTCAGCAGTTTTCGCTTGACGAGTTCTTGGGTTAGTTCGTCATCCGAACGGCTCTCGAGGGCTGTCGTCAGGGTGTCGTACGTACTGGGTAGGCTTCGCAGGATCATCGCGACAGTGAGATTTTCCTCCAGCGTCTGTCCGGCATTCGCAAGACTGTTAAAAAGTTCCTCCATAGCGAAAATCCGCGCTACTCCCTCCGAGTAGCGTTTGTCGCAAATTCGCTTTAACAGCGAGACCTTAGACGTGAGACTGACCTTCTGGTGGTGTTTTTGGAGTGCCGTCCAAGCTTCCTTCGCGGTATTCGACGAATGGATCAACGGGTGTTGATTGTCCTCGGTCAGCAACCCGATTGTCGCCCTGGCCTTGGCGTCTCCAGCGTTTCAAAAGGCTTCCTCTACTGCTTCCGGTTTCTCGCCTGGCGTCACGTACTGCCGCAGATCTTCCCGGACCAGCAAACATTCCACCTTGAAGCCCCAGCCCGAATAATTAGCATTGTTCAGCTTTTGCAAACTGAATCGGCTTTCGTCCATCGTATCGTGCTCCAGAAGTTTCGGTTGGTGAAAATTATTTACTCGCGCAGGCCCATAACCTGGTGCAGAGCAGACAAATTAAAAACCGACTGGTTTGGTTGAACGATGGAAAAAGCCTAGTGAAAATTTATTTCTGTATTTCTAACATGGTTGCTTTGATCTATTTATTGTATTCTAGGGTTGCTTCGTTGCACGTGATTTTAGTCTACGCACAACAAAAATATGTATTTTTTAAAGGGTCATATCCTCCCAAAATAATCGAAAAGTTTTTCTCGTCATGGGTATACGTTCAATTGTAAGATAGAATGTAGATCAGTTTGTTAAGGGGGGGGATAATGTGCTCCGTTCTCATTCAATAACTCACGCGAAATGTATCAGAATATTATTTTCCTATCACTTTAGTCACACTTACCTCCATTGCTTAGGAGCATCATGACCAGAAGTGTTTTATACTACCATGCAACCGTAGACTTCTTAACATAAATATAAACTTCAATAAAATTTAAAAATGTAACTAGACGTAATACACACTTTATAGAATTGACAGTGAACTAACATAAACATTCGCCGACTGATCGGCTGTCATTTT
Organism: Aedes japonicus; assembly: GCA_034211315.2. NCBI lineage: Eukaryota > Metazoa > Arthropoda > Insecta > Diptera > Culicidae > Aedes > Aedes japonicus. Next base: position 62,901 of record JASCZW010003308.1, on the reverse strand, counting down.
TTACTGTACGCTTCACCGAGCTCTCCGCGCCGCCTACTCTTTTATGACAATAAACCTCGTGCCATAGAGTAGAGCACAACTTTGATTATTAATAAATGATTCCGATCAATTCTTCATAACATACCTTTACGAACGCATTTTAATTAATGTTTCGACCATTCTGTTGAATGACGGAATTCGGACCTGAATTCGCCAGTTAAGTGCCGCGCTTTTCAAGTTTCCCGTTAACTTCACGGATTGACATGCTATTAGGTGGAAGCTCTCCGGTTCCAGTTACACATCACACACTTGTCAATGGCATTGGTCAGAGCGCCATTCTTGATAAATATCCAACTGTGCCTTGTATTTGCTGATGTGAGATAGTCTACGCAATTTCAATCAGCAAATCGATCGCTCAACAACAGTCAGCAATTCGTTCTGGTTTTTCATTCTCCCATCACCACCCACCAGCAGCAGCAGCAGGAGGCATTCGAAATAAGAAGATAGATTATCGTTCTTCCGATTTTCCGGCTCATGAAAGATTCAATTCTGAGCCAACAACTGCGGCGTGTCCGCCTGGTTTTGATTTCAGCTTCCATCGTTTATTTAATTTCGATACGTCCTCGACACGGTGTGGTAATTAATGACTGCATTTGTGACATTTGGCTTCCCCTCGAAAGAAACTGCAAAACCCTCGCAAGTTCAAGCAGAAGTCAACACCTCCAACTCTCAAGCATGTTATTTTTTGCGCTTCATGTAGACGACATCTCCAGCGCGTTCCGGTAAACGAAGATACGAGTTTTAAAACACTAGAAGGATCAAGCCCAGCAAGTTGAGAGAGGGCAGTAGGCACCAGAAAGTGCACTTGTGCGTCTCAAGTGCATACTTTCCTACACTTTTGTTCCCCTGTGAGGTTTCCTTCCATTCCATCAGAACCGTTAGCTACTAAGAAGTGCTTCGTTTTATTTTTCACAAGCATGACAACGGAGCGTTATGTAAGCTGGGATCAAAAATCCATTCCTCACAAGGGAATTTTTTTTTTAACCTTGAAAAGAGATTTTTATATTCTGAAAAATAAAAGTTCCAGACAGTCGTATTGACAAATGTCCCTACAACGAATCCCAACAACCGAGGAAGCTTATTGCTGCAATCCGAACGAATCCCAATAATCACAGAGCATCATCAATCAGGCCAGTCTCGACACTCATCAGCTACTAAGCACCAATTTATAAATGGCCGGATTACGATGACTCCAGCAGGATGCTGTTGAAAGCAATCTAAGCCACCGATTCTTCATGGTCAACCAAATGGAAGCTTATTTGCCGAAATCGGAGCCATTCAGTCGGACTTGTGTTTGAAATTCAATCATCTGCATTGATGGAGTCGGCCAATTTTCCTAAACGGTGTGCATCAATTATACATGAAGTCGACCGCTAATCACCGGTGAAACGTGCCTGGAGGTTAGGAATAGATTAATAGTGACACCATTGTACCAGTTCCCGATGATTGACTGGTGGCGACGGTGATGACGGTGAAAATCAATCGTAAGCTTGTTGATTACGTCGGAATGTAATTAATCAACTCGGATACTCAATTTATTCAAACCTACCCTGGTGGTCACTTTGCGGAAGGGCCTTTTGTCTACGAATGCACTGATCTAACGATGTTCAATCGAACCACGGCGATCATTCCCTTGCGCCAAAATGTTGGAAGAACATTGACAAAGTTGTTCGCCATTGCTGCGGGAAACTGTGGGTAGGCGAACCAACAAACAATTTTACGACTATCTTGCGGTTGGAGTTGCAGCTTATCTCTGCGGTTAAGTCCTTATCCTAGCTTCGGAATTTCAGCTCAGAATGATGGCAAACCCAGAGGTACCACAATACATTTCACCGTGTGCAGCACACATTCCTTGAACATGTAGCTCCCCTTAATCCTTAATGGTGCAGCACACACTCGCCCCTCAAGTATTCATTTTCTACAACATTAACGAAACCGAAACCGAGAGGTAATTTATTTATATTTTATTCAGATCCAAGTCTGGATAGTTGGGAGTGGGGTGGGGGGTGCTCCTCGTGGGAGGATCCTTGAACCTATGCAACTGAGACTGGTAATCAACTGTTTGGAGGGAAGCCGGTGGTTGGGAACGGGCTGATATCACGCAATGAAACTTTATCCTCTATCTCTTCTAAATTTATTTTCCAAGATGGAGATATTTGTAACGGAGCAACAGTGGTCTGGGAAAATTGCATTTGGACTTTAATGTTTGCCTTTGCAGGAACTTTCCGTTTGGAGTATTCATTACGGGTCGCTGAGGATTAGCATTAAGCTTTGCTTTGTCGATTGGTGTTACCTTTTCGTGATACAATCGCAGAAATAGCGGTTCGTGGAGAGCGGGCTTTAGTGTGAGTATGCTTTGACATACTCTTTCTTGAAATAAACGCGTTCCAACACGATCCCTCATTGTAATTTTAAGTAAGAAAGTGTAACCTATCTTGAGCTCTATAAGCAGATCTCCAGTAGAAATCAGTGAATATGCACTGAATACCGAACACTGAGTACACAAGTTATTCACAATTTATTTGTTCACTTACCGTTAATCGTTTGGCAACACACAAAACATTCGATTCTAATAATTTTCTTTCAATTTAATAGGGAAAAGTTGCCACTGCTATGTATCCATTTTAATAATATCACGAAAAACATTAATCCCATCTGTGTACATATGTTAATCGTACTGGTTTTAATCAAGAAAATATATAAACAAGTTAACGCTCTACACTACTACACCCAAAAATTAAGTAGATCATTTGACAGCACTTCACGTGTGTTGGGTTACATGCATATAACCAACACAAAATGAAAGGGTTTGTTTGTTATTCCTCCATGAGAATATTGACAACAAGACTCACCATAACGTTATGCATAGAATGCTCTATGAATGATTGAACAGGCAAACTAGCGTTGATGTGTATGTTAGCAGTGCTGCCAAATTTAAAAGAGCTTGAAAGATATTTTTATATGTGGAATTTTATTTCTCGGTATATATTAAAAAAAATCTACAATTATAAGTATGTTATTATTTATTTAATCTATGGAAAAATAAAATAATTCAACATTGAGTGATTTGTAGCACTCCCATAAAAAAAGGTGAAATTGAAGTATTGCCAAACCCATTTCATTCGAATAAGAGTCATAATAGAATAGTTTGGAAACATCAAGCAATTACGTCGATTGTAAACACAGTTCAGAATAGGTGCAAGCGTATTTAAGTTATTGTGAAAATTAATCCCATAGTTTTCTAGTATTTTATCACGTATTCGTAGATTCTCGTATGGCTAGTGTAATAAGTGAAGTGTGATTTTTATGGTTTGTGCAATTACGCACCGAAAATTTGTGAGGATATAGTGCAATTAAAGAGAAAACTTGAAGCTTGGCTCGAGTATATTCCCAAGTACGGTTAGATCAATACGACTAATTTGTAGTGCAAAGGTGAGGCATTGTGTTGAAAATCTGACTGCTCATTATTTTTACGAAACGTAAGTTCCCGAAACGTTTTTGTAGCTTTTAATTATATTCAAGACCTAATTTTATTTGCCAGGATTATATATTCTTGGATACTGCGTCAATTTATTGGAGAAATTAAACATCTTTTTAGGTTTGTAGTTGGATGACAGCAGAATGTAAAGAATATATGTACTATGGTGAGCATAGGTTCCGCTTCCCTATACTCGAAAAATCTTCTCTGATCTTTCTTCGATCGGTCTTCTTTGGAAGTTATTTAAATTCTCGCCGTTGCGCCTTACTGGATGGATAAAATCCCACCGCTGGCTAGAGCTGCTATGGAGCATTTCCAGCCAGAAAAGCAAACCGGTTGGACCCTATTCTCTCCGATCTGAATGAAATTTTGTCCATATGTTGGTTTCTACCCAAAATTACGTTTGCCATTAAAAAAAATCCGAATCATCCTGGACTTATTGTCTATAAGAACGTTTTTTGAAAAGTGGATTTAATTTTTCATTTTTTTTTTCGCAAGCGACTCATCTGATGAAAATATCGTCTCTAAAACAGTTCTACATTATGAAGTGTACTACAAGAAAAAACTACACTGAAACTAAAAAAATCGTAAATTCGTGATTAAAAAACATAAAAGGTTGAATTTCTCAAAGGACCCCCCTTCGATCCTAATTTTGAACTTAATACAGCTGAAGTTATGTCCTTAAAGCTGTGAAGAGTTTTAGATGGTCAATTATTGAATATTTTATTTATTTTTGTATTAATTAATTTTTTTTCAAATGTTGAATATGATAACTTTTTTTTTAAATAAACCAAAAACAGATCTTACGCATCAGCGATATCGAGTGCTCAACACTGAAGAAGTCTGTAAGTAGCAGACGAAATAGGCCTATCTGTCAAAAGATAAGCTCATAGTGGAATTAAAAGGAATTTGCTCGATATTACTAGCGAAAATTTAAAAAAGTGTTTCAAGGTTTAATTTTTTATTTTTTTAAAAAGTGATCAAATGAAGAGTTAAATTTTAAATTCTCCTAGTTTCCCAATCACAATCGTTCTACTAAAAACGCTCAAAAAAGATTAAAAAAAAATAGTGTTTAAAAAAAAGTGAAAGTGATTATTTCAATGATAGCTTTGCACTTCATCTTGAAATAAAAATGTGCCGTTTTCTGAAAAATCACAAATAACTATGAGTTTACCATCTTCTAGTGTATTTCAATTTTTACTCTGCATATTTTTTATATAGTATAAATTTTCAATCTTTTTCATAAAAAAGAATCAAACTCTTCTGATGGTGAAGTGTTTAATTCAATGTAACACCTATCAGTCGTTATACACTGTTCAAATGACACTTCTTTAATTTCATTCTCTTTCAATTTTTCTAAAATTGCTGTTCCTGATGCTGACGTATCGTAAGAATTCATGTACGCGCAAAGATGGCGTTGAGATTTGTTCGTTCCTTATCTCCCCAAACGTCAAATATATGACTATTAACTCCATCCATAATTTCCTAGTTTTTTCTTTGCTGGGGTGTAGGAAGCCCTTCTCATTTTCATTTTTGAAATTGGAGATACATGAATTCCCATGAGGCCATTGTTGAATGTCTCGATGTTATATGACAAACTGATATTAATAACCATAGACTCCTCTGAACGTAACGGATGAGATGGTATTAACTATGGATTCACTTTCCATATCTACAGGTCTCCTTGATTGCACCCCACTGGTAGAAGGCACTTCCTCATCATTCGACGGTGATGGTTTTTTTGGGGATGATAAACTAGGGGACAATGGTATCTTACAACCTAAAGATCTTAATTTTTCAATAACACCAGCTGTCAAGTTTCTAGTCTCTAAACCACACTTCTTCGATTTGGGTAGAGGCTTATAACACTTGAAAATATTATCCATGTTTGATAATAAGCTTGCTTGGTTAACTTGAAAAGCTATGAGAGATAAACTAAATTGGAGAGGTGAAGAACTTCTCAATATTTAGCACTTTGTTGACTTTGTACCTATCTTCACTTTAAATGTATGGCAGACTCAGATAGCATCAGTTTGTATCGCTTCCATTGCGTCTTAACAGAAATGGGTGAGGCTGACAGCCTTCATGTCTGATCAAGATTTGTTTCTTGTTCAATAATCTATCATGTTAAATACTTTTTTTTTTGTGGCATCGTGATTAACATTTGAAAACGGCTGAAGATATTGTTACAACAATTTCATGTTAATAAAATTCGCAATAACTTCAGAACAGCTGGGTCTACGAAAAAAGTTTTTTATGTGCTTTTAAATAAAAATGAATACGTAGAGTCTATTTATGGTGAAGAAATATTAGAAAAAAAGCGATTTCACAAAATACAAAAGATCTATAAAAAATTCAAAACAAAAAATTTAAAAATTACAGAAGTAAACTCTTTACCAGATTTTAAGGTATAAAATCAAGTTTTTTTTTATTAAATTTAGAAATTTTTAAGTGGGGAGCCTCCGAAAACACTTATTTTTATGTTTTTGTAGCATAAATTTACATTTTTTTAGTTTTAATGTATTTTTTTTCTTGAAGAACACTTTATTGCAGACAACATTGTTTTTTTCAGAATAACCGTTTACATGCTATGATTTTTTGAAAAAAACATAATTCAAATTTTTCATATGCCCTTGTGGAAATTTTGGGATTTTTTTTAATGGAAAATGTTATCCTGGGTAGCCTATGGTCAAAATTTCTTTAAAACCGGAAACTGTCGAGACAAAATCAGTATTTTATTTTAGCGTTTCTTGCTGGAAATGCTCTATGATGTCTTATGGCCCATTCGCATCTTTGGTAATATTGTGCAACAATGCGTTAGTCAGCAAAACTAGCATCACATTTACAACAGTTTATAGCAGATAATCGAAATCAATTGTCTGCTAATGGCTAGTAATATATGTTGTTCGTTAATGCATTTTTTGCGATGATGTGAACCCAGCATTGGAAACCGGCTAGCTTATACCGTTCATTTAACTTACGAACTTCATACTTGCAAAAGTATTAATAGGAGAGAATGCAAACAATGAAAGACTTTCTCATAACTAAGTTAACACAGGTACATGAATCTTACCGCCAAAATTGATGTTCGAAAGCTTTCTTTTTTGCCTACCGCTTGACACCTAAATTCGAGAGATGCTTGTTACAGATAGCTCTAGATTGTACAAGAACTCGACTTTACATCAAAACGCTTGCAACGAAAGCAATAAAACGTTTACTTGACATGTGGTTGAAATTCACGGGCTATCAAATGCATCCACATCAAAGGCCACCAAATAACGAAGGGGCAGTTCATAATTTCAAAACAATGTCAAAAGCACAAGGCTCTGGTTTACTGTGCCACGCTGTGTCTGAAGTATTGAAATGCTAATCTTTGATGTGAATTTGATGTATCCACAAATGATGTTTTAGCAACTGAGCAAACTGTTGTATTGTAGCAAACTCATTTAAAGTCAGTATAAAGCCCGATTCAAAGTCAATTTGGACGCATGTAAGTGATCATATCTCACGAATTAAGCAACAAATACGGTTAATCAAACGTCAGCTTTTAAACGATATATAACAAGTTATTACATTTTACCGTTTCGAACGAACTGTCGCACTTTGTGATCGATGCCATCATGATCTGAACAGTCATTGGTGACACTGCACCGGCGAACTTATTCCACTTTAAACGCACTTGTTGTGCATTTGTCACTTCTTTACCGCATCCTCAAAGTTTTCGCTTGACAATTGCCCAATATTTTTCGATCGGTCTGAACTCAAGGCAATTCGGAGGATTAATCTCCTTGGCGACGAAATTAACATTGTTTGCAGCATACCATTCTAGGACCTCCTTAGGGTAGTGAAGGGTATGAAGAAAATAAAGGGTAAAATCCGCTTTTTCAGACACTCTTTAATGTAAACCTTCGACGTCATTGTGTGAGATGTGATGAAAACCTTGGATCTAAAGCCACAACTGCAGATTCCTTGCCAAATCATTAGTTTCCCAGCCAATATATCAGCAAAAACAAATTTATACCTGGAAGAGTCATCCCCAGGACCAGTTGACAGGTAGAATTTTCGTCCGGGGATTTGTTTATAATCCATTTTTACATACATATGTTTCGTCATCCATTAAATTACAGCCTTCAAATTTCGTCAAAACACGGTCGTATAGTAATCGTGCTCGCTTTATGGCAACTAAATTTTGTTTCAAGGAGTGACTCGGATGTTTACTGTCACAAAAAGACTTCACAAGTAGCTCACTACGCTCATTATTAGTTGTAGTAACATGATTATGATTTAGCAAGTCATGTTTATGTTATCTCAACCGAATGACAACAAGTGTGCTACTAGGGTTATATCCTTCTCTTGAAAGGATGTTACGCACGGTGGAAAAATTAGAATCGTATTGCTTTGCCAAATCACGTATGGAGACACCTGGGTTGCCTTTCACGTACCTCAACACTAGGCTGATGCAAAATTTGAAATATTTGCTCCCCTAAGCTAAATCGACGCCAATTTGGGTCCTGATAGTCCCCAAAAAATTTTAACACATTTGGTTTTAATTTGGCTTTGCACACGCTATTCAAAGTTTGTATGGGAATTAGTATGAAGAATCTCAAACTTACATTTCCAGATCCCTAATATCTTGATATTATATCCCTAAACCAAATCTTATATACATTCATATAGTGTAAGTTGTCAACTATCAAAATGCCGAAGATACCTGACATGTAAGTTTTATACAAAAATAGTTACCTGCTAAAAAAAAGTCTGAGGCTCGATGTTTTACCAAAGCTAGGTAGGAACAATTTTTTGAAATTGGGATTTTCACTATTTTGTGAATGTTTTAAGTAAATATGATCCAATTTTCAAAACATGTGCACAAATCTCTCCATTTAAGTTCGAGATATCTTTCAGTTAGTCAAATAGTGAAATTTGCTGATACTTGCGAATGAAACCAATGCCTCAATGTATAACTAAGGCTTAGTAAGCCAAATTTGATTAATTAGGATATTAAAATTATTTTGGAAAACAGAGAACGACTATTTATCTTCATTTCATATTTAAATGTTATTTTTTTTTTTATAAATAAGCGGCATTCTTGCTTTCATATTTCATCAAATTACGGGTTTAAGGTAATCCCCCAGAGCAGATTTCTGTAGTTATCCTCAGAACTTGTTCCGGGAGCAGTTGTACACAGAAACAAATAATTAATTTTAACAAGCACGTTAAATTTCCTCTCACTTAATTCCTACCCAAAGGAGACGTAAACAACGAACTTGTTTGCAATCTTTCATGCGGCATACAATAATGTTTGCAGTATTTCACACAACAGACTAGATTCAGGCGTTTTATGGCTTAAATATATATGAAATATCCTCTTTATTTTTGGAAAATCTAGCATTCCCTTTGCATAAGATAACTCAGAAAATTCAATGATCTTTTTATATGTGTATGCAAGCTGAATAGAGGAAAAGTAATTATCCTATAAAAACTATGAAAATGTGAGAAAGTCAATAGTTTTGATACATTATCCGAAGGCAAATACTTTTCAACTACTTTTCAACACACTCTTTAGTTGTGCCCTCATCACCATGCATCGCTGTTGATGGCTTATATTACCTTCACTATGGCAACTGTTTATTCTCTCACGTGTACTCGTACCGAATTCCATCTTCTTGTGTGCGGCATAAGTTCTATGTATTTTGAATTTGATTTCAGCTGCATGGATACTGATCCTGCATGGCACTGTATACATTTAGAATTTGTGAATTTAACATGAAACGTTATCTTTAACATATGTTTAAGATGACTGAAGGTAAACGAAGATTTACAGGAAAAATTATGCCTCCCGCTACCAAAACACGCAACTCGACTAAAGGTTGAATTTATTTTCTTGCATGTGTCGGTCTCAGAGCACCGAAATTCAAATGACTTTTTGGCAGTGTGTACGATAAATGGTTTGAAACAAATGAAAATACGTTTGTCATCAGCTGCATTCATTTATTCGCTCGAAGCCTTGTTTGACTTACCCACTGAAAAATGATAGGCAGTTTCAAACAACATTACCGAGCCCAGGTCGCTGGCAGCGTTAATAGAGACTTTAACATTCCATAGAGAGCTTGCATGAAGATGAATATGGCTGTTTAGTTGAGAATTTCTACCGAGTTGAATGAAACATCAGTGACGATTAACATTTTTTCTCATCCGACACATGGTTATTTGGAAACCCTGATTTCCATAGCGGCCTTTTCACGTCTACCGTTGAACGCCTCCACAAGGTTTATAACGGAGGCATTCCACTATGAAAATGACTTTCTAAAGTGAACGAAAAACCTCATTTAGCTTGTACAAGGCAACCATCAACACACGGACGATGACACGCTGTAGATGTGGCCAAACACTGAAAACGCAGCTTTCAAAGCAAACCAAGACTAGGATAAACATTTCACGGAAGCTGAGTAAGCAACCAACGTGGCTCTGATGCAGGACCGTATGAAGGCATAAGGCATAGGTCTTGTTTGGGATAAACATTAGCAGAAGCTGCTGTTCAAGCGTTGCAACGTCGTGTTTTTGCTGTTCTTAAACCCACCTCTGGATGGGGCAAAAGACCACAGGTCATGAAAGGCCATCTCCGACAATTTTAATCGCTTGTTTGCACCGAACCGAACCCAACCACTTTGTGTTGGAGGATTCTTTCGAGCTCGAGAAAACCGTGCTCTTTATGTATGTATATTTGAAATGAATTCGTTACGGTGGTTTCTTTCTGATTGATCTCGTTGAATGCAAATATGCTTTCTCCTCAAATCGATAAATATTTCCCAGCTCAACTCAATTTGTCGAGCACCCTTGACACATTTGTGTTCGATTTCCCTTGAAGTCGGTTCCCAAAATATGAGTCCTAACCAAACGTTCAAAGTCCTCCTGAGCTTCTTTCAGCCAATCAATAACCGTTATCGCATCCTTCCACTCGCACTCGCACGGCTTCCGAAATCGACATTCAAGTTTCATTTTATAATCGAATAGGTTTCAACAATGTAGGCAAATACGTATGGCGGAGGTTTTACCGACGAGTGGCTCCCGTCACCATGATAAGCCCGGTTTATTTGCCTTCCCTTGCGCCATAGGTTGTCAAGGAACTGTTTCGATTGGAGGCAAAACTTGTTCACGTTTATAGCAGTAAACTTAAAATTTTAGTTTCATTCGGTAGGTTTTCGTGCGAAGAATATTGACATTTTTTTCAATTGGAAGCATAAGAGGTTCAAGTTGATTCTTGTGGTGGATCCCGAACCTGATGAAAGCTGATAACCGAGAAGATTATAAGTAACCTTCTAGGATCATACCCAGTTTGTATGACAGTCAATACATCGGTCTACGCTTTATCTATTTGTTGTGGTATTTAAAGTCACAACTATTTATCTTGTTGCTGTATCCAACAACTTTAAATGAATCAGCCAGAAAACAACAACAATGTGGCGAATGCACATTATTTCTAAATAGAAATCTGGTCGTTTGAAACACTTAACGGTGATGAGTTTTGATTGGATCTATTTGACGGGGACGCACAGTGGCACAATTCTGATAAAAGACGGTTAAAAACAATTTCACCCTTTTGTCATCATTTTATCGACTAGGTGTCTTAAGAAGAGTTGCTCATAATATAATTCCTCATCTTTTGAAAAACACGCCTTACCTTTCAAAAGGGTTAAACTACACTTTCATATTCTAACTTTTTTCAGCTACGAGAAAACGGGTAGTTGTGTACTGAAGGGTACCTAGTGAAAAGTCATTTTGAATTAGTACAGGTTAAAGGAAAATTTATATTTCGCATGTGACGTAATGTTCAACAAACTAAAAAAATATATGCGGGTCCTTGCGGGGTCTCAAATTGATTGGAAGAGTATCTTATCAACTAGTATTCCTGAAATTTTCAGTGTTGGGTACCAAAGGGTACCTGGTTTATTCTTAATACAAAAAATAGAAGGAAAAAATGTGCTGAGAAGTGTGCTATTATAAATTTGACACACGGGCGTTATACAATCCATTTAAATTTAAAAATACAGCTCAAAACTAGATGTCAACAGCAAGATAGTTTGGGGTGATCCATATATAAAGAAGAATTTTTTAACCTGTTTTAGATCTTATACGAGTGAGGGTATTTTGACTTCATATCTAGGATAATTTGTCAAAAGAACCTATCTGATTTTGTATACAAACATGTAAACAAAATCAAATAGACCCCTTTGAAAAACTTTTTGAAATAAATATCTCGTTCCTATTTCTGAAACCATCCTCACACTCCCCCAAAATGCTACGTAATTTATTGCTGTTCCCTTTATAAAGTTATCCGAAGCCCAAGCAGCAATTTAAAGCATCAGTAGTGACAGGAGTATCACGTTTAAACCTCAACATTATATACATAAAGTGGTAAATTTCAAACAATAAGTACAATTTGACCATTACCTACAATATATTGCATTTTGATTAGTCTCGGTACCTAACAGGGCACAACGGGCCACTCTCCTTCTAATTCGTTGAATATTATGACACATCCGCAATATTGATTGACTAATAACTATTATTATTTCTAACAAAGATTTTTCTGGGTACCCTTCAGTATCCAAAGCTGTAAAATTTCAGAAGTACTAGATAATCTTTCAAATATAATCGGTTTGAGACCGCGCCAGCACCTGCCCAGCATTCTTCAAGTTTGTTGAGCATTACGTCACATACTGTTATTATGCACACCATTTTAATATAAGGATTTACTAGGTACCCTTTGGTACCCAACGCTGAACTATCAGGATTACTAGTTGATAAGATACTCTTCCAAATACAATCAAACTGACGTTTTACTTGGTATCCTTCAGTACCCAACGCTGAAAATTTCAGGTAAACTTGTTCATAAGATAATCTTTCAAATACAATCTGTTTTAAACCCCGTCAAGACCCGTCCACACATTTTTGAGGCAGTTGATTATGGCGTCACACAGACATTTCAATCACCATATATCAAAATGTGGTCATCAGAAGGCATTGTTGTGTTCGGCAAAAAAGGTAAATTTTAATAACTCCTACAATTTCTTAGAACATTTTTAAAAAGTCAAACTTGAACAGAGTACTATTTCAAAAAGCCAGTTCTGAGGTAGTGCTGAAAGAAAACCATTTATATCTCTTTAACGTATGGCTCTAGAAACTTAGTGTCTTCAGCAACTTTCCTTAAAATTGCCTGTTTCACAACTTTGCCTAAGGCAGCAACCCGTTATCTTGTAGCTGGAAAAAGTTAGAATTTGAAAGTGTCAATCAGCCCTTATGAAAGGTTAAGCATGTTTTTACAAAACATACGGAATAATATTATCAGCAACTCTTCCTGAGACACCTAGTCGATAAAATGATGACAAAAGGCTGAAAATGTTTTTGATCGTCCTTTTTTAGAATTGTGCCACTGTGGGACGGCACCAGTTAGCATCGTTGGGATTTTCTGAGACGAAAAATCAATGATCACGGCTTCCTTTGGAAGGGCAGTAATGCCATTGGTTCCGGTCTAATGATAACCTAAAAGTTTTCATTGTTATTCGCGATAGAAAAGATCTTTTTGACAGCTGTTTGATATGTTTTCGTCCAAAACGCACTACCAAATTTTAGAAAACGCAGACTTGATGACCAAATTGACCTAACGCTTAGTTCTAGGTTTTTCACGCCAGTTGGCAACCTCCTTCGAGGGATTTTAAAGTATGATTAAAATAAGTAATTCTTAAAATTAAAAAAACAAATAATAAGAAATTCGCTCGTGAGCCGAATGAAAACTTGCAATCGGTCGGGTTTTCTGGTTTGAAAATTCAAGTGATAAATGGCGTCTTGTAAAATTCTTAAACATTTTCAAATTGAACACTACCAACATTTCAACATTGCACACTGTGGATCCGCTGGTTTCGGCGTCTACCATGAATACTCATCTGCCTTCCGGAAACTTCAGAAATCTTGTTCCGCATATGTTGCTTAGCTGGCAGCAACCCATTTCGCATTTGGGATAGTTTTCGACAAGCCCATAGATCAGTATTTCATTTTCTCAGATAGTCTCAGTTCCTTTAAAGCTCTGCAGTCGATGAAAACAGTGAGGCACTCATCTTCCTTTATTTCAAAAATAAGGGAGGAGATGTGTGCGTTGGTCGAAAGATCATTAAGGATTAAGGACCTTTGCATAGGTCCTCTCACATTGCTCAATTCCAGGCAATGAGAAGGCGGACTGTCTAGCAAAGGTCGGCGCACAAGAAGGCGAGACTTTTGAAAGAAGAATGTCAAATGATGATTTTTTTCCCATTAGTACATCAGAGTTCTCTTCAAAGTTTGCAAAACGATTGGAATAGTAATTCTCTTGGGCGGTGGTTACATTCCATTATTTCAAATGTTTCGTCAATATCGTAATTCAAAGGTCTGGATGTAAGTTGGGGTTCATTCGAGTGATGTCAAGACTTATGTCCAACCACTACTCGCTAGACGCACATCTCTACAGAATCCGATAGCAATTCACGTAGGTACGGAACCAGTTATGATGACATCGCTCACGCAGTTTGGAAATGTCCGGATAACGATGCCTCCAGAGCACGACTAATGGACACCCTAGTGGCCCGAGGTAGACAACCCTTCCGCGAGGTAAGAGATGTTTTGGGAATGCGTGATCTTCCCTACATGCAAGCGATTTACGAATTCCTTTGTTTGTCTGATTTAAGAGTGTAACATCATCACCCCCCTTCCCCTCCACTCTAGTAAGTTCCCTGCCATTATGTCCCATTTATACTATCCTTTTGTTTCCGTGCTACTTGTACCTGCCCAGCATGCTGTAGCTGTCCGGGTGTACCAGCACCTGCAGATACATCTTCTCGATGTCCCCAATCAGCGCAACCAGATATTTCCGAAAGCGAAGAATCAGATCGAATAACGAGTCTTGGATAACCGGACCCGTCATCAGTGCATCGTTCAGGGGAGCGAAATTATTGGTCCAAAAACTTTTGCAGCGCTTCGTTGTTACGCTTACGTAATTCATGATCCTTGCCTAGTCGCCTTTCGAGCTGAACAAGTCTTCGAACTGCCACACCCTTCGATTCACCGATCATCTTCGTGAATCCCATTCGCTTCGGCAGCCGCACGACGTATCGCCCTGTCGAATCAAATATTCTTGCAATCCTGATCTTCCTACGTCAGTTTTGGTTCATCCTGTACTTCTTCAATCGTCCAGAAACGTTGGATCTTATCTTGCAAAGTTGATGCGATTCACCATCGCCGGGAAACAAGAGATAGGGTTGTGGGTTCTCAAATCCGCCTTGACTGCCGCATTCCAACGAAAAATCGTGCTCACAAATAGTGGAAGTCCTTCGCCGACGCGTAGAATCTGCACCCGGCCACCACTCTGTAACAAAAACTCGTAGAAGTACTCCAATCCCAGTAAAATGTCTACCGAAGCTCGCTTGTCGAAGCTCGGATCCGCCAGGACCATGTCTGAGGGGAGGTTCAAGTTACCATCCGGAATTATCGTCGACGGTTGATCTTCCGATCACCAGAAAGCTCATCGGTACCGAATAGGTCATATTATGTGACCCAATTGCAGCAGAAACAGAACTGTTTATCTGTTTTCGAGAGCTGCCGACACCGGAGATTGGTACGCTAGCTTCCCTCCTGGGTAGCTTCAATACCTGACACAGCCTCTCCGAGATCAGATTTGCCTGCGAACCACTGTCCAGAAGCTGTATGCAACCGTCCGTTGCAATCCTTCACCGTTACGAGAACCGTTGGTAAAACACGTGGACTTCCCTTGATTCCGTTACAACGTTGGCGGCATAGACTGTGGCCACTGAGCTCTTTAGTGAATGTTGTGGAGCTTCAGTTGTAGATGATAAAGTTGCAGGCACACCAGCTCCAACGGATTGATTTCTGAATGTCAGCTATAGAACCAGACCCAGATGCAGACATCCCAGGATGGAGAAGCGTGTGATGTTTCCTCTTACATGTGAGACAGCGTTATTTGGAGCTACAATCCCCAGTGAAGTGACCACGTCGGAGACAGTTACTGCACAGCTTCTTCGAGTTCACAACCTGGAACCGTTTATCCAGTGTTAGCTTCGTGAAAGGAGAGCAGTTGGTGATGTAATGCGAGCCTGTACACGACACACAAGTCGGTGTTGAACCTTCGCAGCATGCACTGCTAACTTGGGTACGGACTTCTTGAACGGAATGGATGGAGCGCTAATTGGGGCACGGTGTCCTTCGGTGTTCTGGTCAACTGCAATCGCATCGAGAATCCGAGTCTGCCCTTCGAGAAATTCCATCACGTGAAGGAACGCAGGATCTTCTATCTTCACAACGAATTCTCCCCAATCCTTTTGCGAGACGTCGTCCTGCTTCGATACTAACAGTTGCGTCAGCATTGCCCCTCAGCCCGAGGTCACTTCTCCCAATTGGTCCAAAATTTTCAAATGTCGGTCAAAACAATCGATGGCATCATGGATTCCACTTGCAGTCATATTTTTTTTTACTTTCGGGTACTGTAGCAGAGCGTTTACGTGTTTACCTTTTCTGCAAGTTCACATTCAAATATCGCTTTGCCAGCGGTAAAGCAATTTAAAGGTATCGAAAAAAGGCAACAATTGGTCGATCTTCTCATTGAATTCAGGCAAAATAATATTTGGCAACTGCTTGCATGCTTGCAGAGGCTTCCGTACATGTATTTGAAGAAGTAGGGAAGGGATATTCAGTGGTAGATGGAAATTTTGCTTTCAACCCTGCCCTTACCTGGAAGTACAACTCCACGAACATGGCGCTGGTATTCTTGTGATGCTCCGTCTTCTCTTCGTGTTCCTCCATTTCCTCTATCTCTGCCTGGACGTCCTACCTGCAATACCTGGATACCTTTTTCAGAGCGTGATTTGCCGGGTCGTAACTTATCAGTAACCGTTCTGTACACTGCAGGAAATCGACGATGTTATCTCGCACGTTTAGCTTTGACTTCAGCTTCTTCGACATTCCGATGCAGTGGTTGACGGAAACCCTGATCCGACAGCCCTGGGTTTTCCATTTGGACGCTTGCTATGATCTTGTTTCAGAACCCTGCATACGGTCGATTTAAGGCTTCACCAAATTGCAGCGTGTTTTTGCCGTCGCCACAGCGAAATCGCGGTGAAAAAAAAATGCTTCGGTGAGATTACATGGCGGCTTATGGGAGCGCTCCCGTTGGTTTATGCGCTCCCATAAGCCGCCATGTAATCTCACCATGGCGATTTTTTCGTCACGATTTCACTGCGGCGGCGGCAAAAAAACGCTGCAGTTTGATGAGGCTTTTAACCAATTTCAACGACTTCGTGAAGTGGGTGTCCAAAATCAATTTTCGGTTCACGATTGCCATCGACTACAACTTCTTCGATACCAAATGAATCTCCTGTCAAAGCATTGCAGATCCAACCACTAGGATCGCTGCGTTAACAGAAATGATGCGTCCACATATTAAATGATTCAAGCATACATAGCATAAAGCACCCAGAGATTATCATACACCAAATTTTGAAATTCAGATTCAGAAACGTAGTCATCTGCACCCGTATTTCGTAAGGTAATTTTTCGAGCAAAATGATAAGACAAAGAACAGTGAAAAAGTATCGTCAAATTCACGACTGAACTCATCAACTGCGCTTCGTTACGATTGTAATTTGTAACACAGGAAGCTTGAAGCATCCCAGTTTTATTGATAATTTACCATCGATGGCTTCCTGTAAGTCTTCGCTTCCCATCACATATGCACCTGAATAAATTTATATACTCTATGCCAATGTCTCTTTGTGTTTAAACTTGAATCAGGAAATCAACTCTCCTATTCGGAAACGGATACATTATCAGGCGTATAAATTAGATTGTAGTGTAATGTTTGGCAGCATACGAGAGGTCGGTGTGGTGCAACGAAGAAGTAATCATGCTGCTAATTTATCAATGCTGTGCTGTGATAGAATTCGTTTTCGCGCTCCAAGGGGGAGGGGGTGGAGGTTGACCCATTTTCCAATTATGGCGAGGGATAGTGTACCGGAAATTATTTGGAAGCTGCGTTACACTGCGAAAGCCACTACTGTTATCGTAGGTAATTTACATTTTGGGAGGTTTGCGCTTCCAGGGCTATGACTATCAGCAACAGAGCGGTATCAACACATAAGCACACCCACGGTCCCCCACCGACTCGCCCATAATGGATGCGCGATGGGCGATAAATGGAGCTCGTTGATTATTCAGTGCGGTATGTTGTTTAGTGGATTTGATAAATTTTGAAATTGGAGATTTTTCGGCTAGAGATTTGCATAACCATAACTTCGATGATTGGCTGTAGGCTATTCGTGGAATGCTTTAGCGATTGAATGCTTTGTTTTGAAATTGTGAGGGTGTTTTGGTCATGGAATAGTTTTCAAATTTTGAATCACGTAGACTATGTAGAACTAATGATTCTTTTTTTCTTTTCTACTTTCAGATCGTATTACAAAATTACATCGGAGTATATACAGCTATGGTAAGAAATGTTTCAAATCAACTAACAAGAATCTCATGTACATCCCAAACAAAACATGTAGTTTATTACATTGAACAACTGATCTGTTCAATAAAATATTGTATTACGTCGTTGACTAACGCTTTTGAATTATAATTTTCAAGAAATTTGCAGTTATATAGTTGAACTGATTTGAATTCTTTTCTAATAATTGTCTTCTTTTACAACTCACGTTTCGTTCACTTGTCTCTAAAAGCCATACGGAGTTTTATCACCCGATCAAATGTCTACCATAAATTTTTGATCCTTCGCGAGACCATTATTCTAAATGCAATATTTCTTAAATAAGTGAAATGGAAGGAATCTAACGTAACATTACGTTCACACTCTAAGATCACACATCTACTTCTTTTCGATAGTTATTCCAATAAACGCACTATTTCATATAGGCAAAAATCAATGATAATACGTGCATTAAAAAAGCGACTAAATGTTCCGATTTTTCATGCCACCTGGTAGTCGGTCCACCAGTCAATATATACTAGTTGCCTCCATAGAAAATAATAATGAATTTTAACAAACGCGTAAAATTTCCCCTCGTTTAGTTCCAAGCCAAAAAAGACACAAACAACGAAATTGTTTGCAATCTTTCATGTGCCATACAACAATGTTTGCAATCTTTCGTACAACAGGCTAGATTCAGGCGTTATCTAGCTTAAGTTTACATGAAATATCCCATTAGCAGAAGCGGAAGCAGAAGCGAAATCTAGCGTTAGCAGAAAATTCTACGATTCTTTTTATCTGTGTATACACTGTGAAAATTTGCCAGTTCCATCAGTTTGTTGCCGGCAGCTATTGCGAGAACAGTGAAACAACTGCGATCTATGGTTTGTTCGTACCGCCTGTTACATCCGGGCCTAAAAAAGTCGGCCATCGTAATGCGTTTCGGCCGGATACGATCGCGGAAACATCTACAATATTATGGCACATCTGTAGAAGGGATACTGCATCTAGCGGAAGCCTGATTCCGGCCGTCCGACCGTTATAAGCGATCGGAGGATTCAACAGAAGCTCAAACGGAAGACGGAAGGCAAGGTGGCCACTTCGTTCCGTGCGTTGGAGC
The DNA here is from genome assembly GCA_034211315.2 of Aedes japonicus. Taxonomy (NCBI): domain Eukaryota; kingdom Metazoa; phylum Arthropoda; class Insecta; order Diptera; family Culicidae; genus Aedes; species Aedes japonicus. The sequence goes on along the minus strand of JASCZW010003308.1, from coordinate 43,755 downwards.
CGGGAGGACGATGCCTTCCTAATTAACAATTTAAGTTTCATGAACTCCTACGAGGGTATTACAACATGACATCCATAAAACCCTGGTCACCATATATTTGTCTTGATTGGTTCTTCCATAGCCTCGTAGAGACTACAAATTTTCCACCTTCGCAAAGGTTCTGAGGCGTATATTTTAGTGTCAGTTCTAGATTAGATTAAAATAAAAAGATTATAAAATCATTTGAAAGCTATAAGTTGACTACATTGAAATTTGACATCTATAAAAACCCTTTTCATACCACTTCCACTGAATGCTTGCCAAAACCATACAAAATAGTTTAGTTTTATTCATATTATAATCGTATTCGTAAATTTAAGTCAGTCTCAATAAATTAATTTCGACATAAAAGAGCTTCTGATTGAAGAAAATCATAACCCATGTCAAATGAAACGTCAGTATTATCAACATCGCCATGATTTCCGACCCATACCGCATCCCAACCGGCAACGACAACTGAGTTGCGGACTGGTCCAATATGGCAGCAATATTGGCGACGGGCAAGTACCCGGTTCAGGAGGTTGTGTCTATCACAAACGAAGGCTTCGTGGCTGTAAAAGTGAATGGAGTGTTCTTCTGCAGCTGCTACGCACCGCCAAGATTGTCGATCGAACAGTTTGTCAATATGCTCGATCGGATGACAACGGAGCTAACTGGCCTGAACCCCTTGGTAATAGCGGGGGACTTCAACGCTTGGGTGCTCGAGTGGGGGAGCCGCCTTACCATCCCTAGGGGCCAGATTCTTCTGGTGGCCTTAGCTAGGCTCAATGTGAACCTAGCCAACGTGGGTACCAAAAGTACCTACCATATAAACGGAGCATAATTGATAATCGATGTGACTTTCAGCAGTCATGGGCTGCTTAATAATCGGAGGGTTGATGATAGCTACACCCATAGCGACCACTAGGCAGTTCGTTATTGTATCATCCACAATACAAGGCAGCGTGCGGAAGGAGGAGCATCCACGTAGAGACATTTCAAGAGGCGCTTGAGATGGAACGAAACTTACGAGAAACCCAGGAGCCTTGCGGCAAACGACTCGTTATGGCACTTACACGAGCGTGCGATGCGACCACGCCGAGGGAAGTCAAACCGAGGAATGGAAGATGGCCGGTGTATTGGTGGATGGAGTCGATTGCCGACCTCCGAAGATCATACCTCCACGCAAGACGGAGGATGCAAAAAGCGCGGTCAGACGTCGATAGAATCAAGCGTAAAGGGGCGCTAGTTGCCGTGAATGTCGCGCTCAAAAGGGAGATAAAGGCCAGCAAGTAAGCTTGCTTTAAGGGCCTGTGTCAGAAGGCTAACACGAATCCATGTAATGGCCAACACCAGAGGAATGGTGGATCCAACTGAGCAATCACCAGATCTGCTGCAGGTGATCGTTGGGAGACTCTTTCCGCACCACAACCCGAGTCCATGACCTCCGCCGCCGTAGATTTGTCCCATGACCACTGTTCCAGTATCCCAGACCTTAAAGCTGTCATAGCTATGGAAGGATGGGTGGATCAGCTAAACACCCATTACCACGTGGACATCGACAAGGGCACAACGGGGCTGGCGACGAGGTGACGGTGACGAACGAAGAACTCATTGCGATAGCAAAGTCGCTAAAGGTGAACAAAGCGCCGGGACCGAATGGTTTTCTGAACCTGGCCATCAAGTTATATCTTTTTCTCTATATTGTGATTATGTAAACATTTCTGCATTTATTTCTTGGATTATATGCAACTTTACACTCATTAATTGTTATGTTATGTATTCTCCGTGCGAGGAGTAACGATTATGATGTAGAAGGAGATGTTCGCTCATCACCATGAGGCACCAAGAGTGAACAACAATGTTTTTGGCTAGAATGAAAGATGTGAAGAGAAAGTGTTGAAAGTTCCGTCAGAAGTGCGGCAGGTAGGAAGAATTAACAGATGTTTTTGAAAATTGAGCGAAAGGGCATGTATCAATGGTACTCGAACCATGGACGTCAATCTTTGCCTAACATCCCACTGCGGGGTAGAGTTGTAGCGACGGAACAAGTCCGCCACTTCAACAGGCAAAAATTGACGCATGGAAAGACGCTCATGTACCACTGTGGCGTGTATAGTTTATTCTTAGCGATCTATTGTGTGCACTCTGTTTACTGATGCGCACATGGGAGAGGAACTCTCTCCTTTTTTGGGTTTGTTTTGATTCGCAACGACTGACGATCACTAAGAACAACATTAAGTCAATCTTCCGTTCCATAAATTATTAGTAAAAAAACTACAATGACACTTTCTATAGATTAAGTCGAGGGGCTGTCATTTTCGATTTATACATTTGTGTTTTATTTGTATGGGAGCCACCCCTCTCAGGAAAGTGAGGGGTCTCTTATAATCATAAGAACCTTCCCCACCCCAAAAACCCCTCCATAAAATTTCACGCTGATCGGTTCAGTAGTTTTCGAGTTTATTTTTACATATATAGATTCGGTTCATTTTTATATTGATATATACTTAGATTCTCTGAACGTTGAAACTATTCTCGAATACTTCGTGGATATATTAATAAACTTCTTAAATTTTTTTCATTCTTCTCAGCTAAATTTCAGGGAAAATTTTTTACTGATCAAATCTTTCAAACGACTTGAGATGGAAAATAAGGAAATGTAATTCCTGCATGAGTGTGTGTCCTCATAGTATGATGCGAACGGTTAGGCAGATGGTGTGTACCATATTTGAATATGCTATCATGAGTGATGAATATAATTATGGTCATTTGGATTATTTTTGTATAGACTGCTTCTTCGGTTAGTGAGTGATTATCTCTTGAATTTCAGGGAAGCTCTCTCCTGGTCTTCTGCAATGCTCTTTGTTAAAATTCTGGGAAGTTTCCGCCTGAACTTCAGGCAAATTTCCTCATGACCTTTGGGAAACTTTGGGAAAATACTCTCCAGAATTTCTTGGAAAATATTCCTAAAGTTGTTAGAAGTTTCTTCCTGAACTTCTAAAAAATTATTTACTGAACTACGAGAAAATTCATCCTATACTTCTGGTAAGTCCTGATTTTATCAAAAGTATCTACCTGAACATCTGGGATTTCCTGAACTTCAAAAAGTTCTCATTCTGAAATGCTGGAATGTTCGATTCGGAATTTTAGGGAAGCTCTCTACCACTTCTGGGTAGTTCCAACCAAACTTTTGGTCTCTTCGGAACTTCTGAGAGTATAAGTCCTCTTGTGAACTTCTGAGGAGTTCTTTACTGATTTGAAAAAAAAAATCTGCTTGATCCTACAAGTAGTGCCCTCTATGGTAAGTTTCTTCCTGAAATTCGAGGAAGTTTGGTCCTGAGCTTATTCTATCAAAACCCCTGATTGGTCCCATCCTGACCTGTGGGGAAAGTTTTATTGAAACTTTGAGAAAGCCGTCTCCAACATTTTTAGGAAAATTCCCTTGAATTCTGTTCTTGAAGTTTCTTCCTGGACTTCTGAAAAGTCTTCTTCTGAACTTTTGGGAAGTTTTCTCCAGAACTATGGGGAAGTTTGTTCTGGAAATATTGGAAAATTCGTGCTCAAATTAGAAAAAAGCACCCCCAATTCTCCTGGAAAGTTTTATTCTGTTCTCTCTTAATAATTTGGAGAAATCCGTTTTCTGAAATTTTGAAATGTTCACCTCTTAGCTTTGAAAAAGCTGCCTAGCACTTCTGGGAAGTTCCAACTAATCTTTTAAGAAGTTTCTTCCGGAACTTCTGGGAAGTAGTCTCCTCAATTTCTATTACGCATCATCTGGAGGAACTTTTTTCCTGATTTTTTGAAAAATTATAGGTAGTGCCCTTCCTGGTTAGTTCCCATCTAAAATTTGGGGAAGTTTTTTTCTGAACTTCTGGCAATTTCAATCATGAATTTCTGGGAAGAACTCAAAAACCTCTGAACAGTTCCAAACTTCAAAGTAGTCCTCTTCCCTATACTTCTTCGTGAAGCTCTGATAAGTCCATTCCTGTTTCTTGGGGAAGTTCTGTCCTGAAATTCTGGTAAGTTTGATCTTGAACTTCGGTAATGTTCGGTCCTGAATTTTTGAAGGTTCTTCTTGCTTGAACTGCTTGCTCCCAATACTTCTGAGAAGTTTCTACCTGAACATCGGAGAAGTTTTTTTTTCGAGCAAGTCTCTTCCTGAACTTCTAGAAATTATCTTCCCGAAGCTCTGGGAAGTCTTCTACTAAACTTTTCAGGATATACCCTAAATTCTGGCTCGTTTCTTTCTATACTTCTACGGATCTAGGACTGATTCAGGGATATACTTCCAAATCCCTAGTGCAAATGCACTAAAATGCGTTTAGTTGTACTTTGGAAAAAAAAATCAGAGTTTTAATATTTATTTCTTTTCATAACTTTTACTGTTGTTCTGTTCCCAAGTGGCAACCGGCTGGGCTTTAGAGCAAATGTAGGATCACAAAAGTAATAGTATTTTAACGGTGAAATAAAATTTACTATTTGTTATAACAATTAGAGTATATAATTTTGGTTATACATCTTCCAGTTCATACCCTAGTACGTTTTAAATCCGAACTTCAGAGAGTACCTTTATTTGAAATTTAAAAATATTTCAAATGTCTGTAAAAGTCTGCAACGTAAATAAAATGTCTGCTAAATGTCTGTATCGTTAAAATAATCTGCAACAAAAATGAAAAGTCTGCAAATTTACCAACATGTCTGTGAATATGGCATCCCTGGCTGCCAACAACATTCAAGTGGTGCCCAAGGACAAGAACCCCCCCAACATGCCAGAATCAAACAATATTGGGCAATTGTTAAGCGGAACATTAAGAAGACTCAAAAAGCTGTTGTGAGCGAGAAACAGTTCAAGGCAAACTGGCGTTCTGCGGCAAATAAAGTGAAAAAGGAGACTGTACAAATTTTGATCGAAACACTCTTTACTTGAAACTGTGTGTGCATTTTGTCTTTTTTTTTTTTAATTACCGTTCTCCTTCATGTGATAAAAAAATAAATTCAATTTTGTGCCCCTTGGAGCAACGATGAACAGAGCAAGGCCGCGGAATTCAAAAAGTAGATATGATTTCCTACAGCATACATACTATGTGACCTTTTCGAGCCGTTTCAGCAGACTGTACAGTAAAAATTTGTAAAACAATACTTGGTTTTTCATACTTCTATCCTTATATTTTAACATCAACTTCAAAGTCTAAAAATATTTTGACAAATCTATCAAAATACAAAAAAATGGTCTTTTCCTTGATTTTTTAAATGAATATTGTTGTGCTTTAATCGGTCAAAATTTGAAGGAGCAACACACATTTGAAGAGAGCCTAAGTAATGCGGTTTTCGAACTCAAAAATCATTAGAATTACCATACATTCAATTATAAAAATCGAAATCTCATCCAATGATCACGAAATTTTGAGAAAAGGTTTTTCAATGTATGAGAAAGCTGGGAAAAATAAATACATATTTTGTTTTGATGACAGCTGAAACTCTCCACTTTATTTTGTGGTACAACATGTTCACATTCTGGTTACATTCAGTAAAAAGGGCGTCGATTTAAATGAAAGCGTAGAAGAAGCACAGGCAAGGACTGAAGGTGTACAAAGGTTCGATAGCGCTCACCAGGTTATGAAATTTAATAGAAGTTGTTTGAAATTGAACGTAGGGCTTTTGTTAAGCAGTATTTTGAAGCAAACACATCCCAATGCGGGGTAGGTCAAGGCAGGAACGGATCCGCCACCTAGGCTGGCAAAAATTTACGCGCTTGATCGTTCTCAAATACCGCCAGTGGCACAGAATGGTTCTAGCGATGTGAAGTCTCCGTTTTTACACTCTCTAAAGACCACATGTGATGGAAATCTATTTCCAATTAGAGGTTTTGAAAACACAACTTCTCATTTTTACCATATACCATATGTAGTTGCGGTCGAGAATGTAATTTTTTGTCTTTAACGGCACTGTCAATAAGGATGTGTACGAGAAAGAATGTCTGCCAAAGCGGTTGCTACCGTTTATCAGTAGCCATGGCTTTTTAGCTGTTTTGGCCGGTTTTGGCATTTTGTCACTATTCGAATTCCGCCCTGGAATGGTATAAGGTACAAGAGGTCCAATACGTGTCAAAACAGCCAGTACATCAAACTGTCCAGAAATTTGCCAACAGAGAAGTGCTGGGCTCTAGTAAAGTGGAAACTCTTTGAAACTAATAAGAAAGCAAATAGTATCGATGATTTCAAGAGAAGATCATTACGGCAGGCGAATCTGACGATACCGTATGGAACCTAAAGGTGGGGTACTATAGAAAGTTCGATAATTTTACAGAAAGCTGAATTAACATCTTTATCAACTGCTTCTTATGTAGATATAAATCTATTCTTGTGAATTAGACAATCGGTTGTGTTGAATTATGTGTAAATTGTTTTTGCTGCTTTTACTTTGGTGTCCGCAATTTAACGTGGACAGACTTTAAACGGCTAAACAATCGAAATCTTTCTTACCGATAAACTTTTAGTATCTTTGTTTGAATTGTGTACGAGCCGACTCATTTTTAATGGTCTTGTTATTGTGTTTTCCCCCCCTTTTATATGTTAATCAAGTAAGTTTTCATTTCAATAAATGATCATGAATATTATTTACCATCCAATAGTGGTTGGTATCTATCAGCAATACTACTCTACCCACGTAAAACCCGATTACTTGCCGGGTAACAGCTCTTGATGGAAAAAAGGCAAGTGGTCTGTGAGCCACTCGTAACTTCCAGAGAAGCTTTCTTGAAGCACCCCTTCCAACAGCCACACTGATATTCACTCAAGCACCCTACCCTCTCGACGGTGATGTTTGTTCAACGGCTACGAAACAAACTACCCTCGTTTATCGGGATCGTATTTCCTGTATCGATGACTTCCATGAAATTTATTTATACGATTTCCTGGAAATGATTTGCTTACGACCGTCGTAAAAACGATGAGCACCCATCCTGCCGGTATCACTTTCGCTCTCGCAGTTCAGCGAGCATTTGTACCATCAAAGTTAATCCAGCAGAACTGCATCTAACAGTCTAAATCAAACGAAAAAAAAAGAATCCAGAACAGATGAAGTATTACTCCCAAAGGCCCGATCTGTTGTGCTGCAAACCAACAGCCAACAGCCAACGGAACATGAAGCCTTCCGCTCGAAATATGTTGGATATGTGCTCTCCATGCTCGATAAACAAATATCAGCGCATCAACAGAACGAGGCTCATAAAAAACGGTAAACCGTAAAAATGAAAAGGACGAACCCTTCTTCCCTACTTCCACTTCCTCGTCATGGATTTCGTTTCAACTTTTCCTTCCAAATCAAGCAGATTGAGAATAACAGTGGAAGCCAGATTTCAATCCAGCAGCCACATCCGTCTTAATCAAAAACATATATTCTACGATAATTTACCCCATACGGAAGTGAACGCGGACTCGGCATCGTGAGCTTCATCATCTCATACCCCATAGAACGGTTCCATTGTGTTTTCCAACAACACCCATACATACATACACATTCAGGGATTCGTTTTCTGGAAAACACTCCAAAGCAATTGTTTGTTTGTCTCTTTTCATTCATGGCCTCCTCTGCCATGCGATATGCTCCAAAGTCGAGTTCTGAAATACCCTCTGTGACCATGAATAAACACTCACACAGGCCCAGCCACACGTCCTTGCTTCGTCCGTTGGCACACTCCGTGTCGTGTGAAATACTTGGGTGTCCGCTTTGAAGCAAATTGGATTGCTGCCAACAAATTTCGTTTTGTCCCTATTTTTTCCCGCCTCTGGTTTGCCCGCCTCCCACCCACCTCCGTAGGGCAACCGTTTCCAAGGGTGGAAAATAGACACACGCAAGCAAGACGACGATGACAACGACAACAACAAAAACAACAACAGCAAGATTCTCCACGAGGAACGAATCCGGACGGACGGGGCCGAATCTGGGAGAGAAATTTCCTAGGGTTTGTTGAACCGTTGCGGGAGAAAAACAATGGGTAGAATCGTTCTGCCGTGATGGGTGAACAATGGCAAAGGCTCCATTTGGTGATTTAAGATCTTCTGTCTCTTTCATCCGGCGGTGGTCGATTTTACGGTTCTACAGTGCCGGGTTTCGGATCGTTCCGAGGCTGAGCATAATGGTTTTTTCGGTGGTTAAGGCAAGAATTATGAGGATTTTTGCTCTATCAAGCGGAAATTCACCAGATCGGTACAAATTTTGCGGGGAGATTTTCCCATTCCGAAGTGTGCATGGATAAGTTGGTTGGGAAAAATTCCCAACTTCTTCGTGAGAGGCAATCTTGGAGCAGGCCTGAATGGAACATTCTGGGATTAAATGTTTTCTTTTGTCCATCAGATTAGAGAACGGCATTGAAATAATTAGAATTTTCAATATGTTGGCTTTTAAGATTCGAATATCTCGTGACTCAATGACTATCTTCAGCAAAGTAGTCTAGAAGAATCAATCTCACCAAGCAGTCAAAAAATGAAGCAAGGTTTCATTTCAGAAAAAATAACAGCCTACTTGCTCACCGGTATGTCAATCCTTCTGGCATAATCTCGTTTAACCTCTGGCGAACGAAAAAACAGAGTCAAATTAAAAATCAGTATCAAGGGAAAATAGAAAGGACCTTAAAACAGCGACAATCAATCAAATGTAAATTACCCAAAAGAGAAAAGTAGAATTCGACCCATCGTAACCATTTGGATATATTTCTTCATATTTCCCCCCATTGCATTCTCCTTCAACTGTCCTTCTCGGAATTCACCAAGCTCGAGTTGAAATTCCGGATTTAACAGCAGCACAAGGATACAAATTTAATTTTCCATTTTGCCTTTGAGCTGTTGTTGCTGCACTACCGAGCGGACAAATCCTGGTCCCATTTAGCCCACACACAGCCACATACCACGTACATCGGCAGAATGCGGGAGAACCTCAAAGTTCTGGTTTTCCGGGGCCAAGGAAACCCTGGGACTAATTCCATCGTTGGCCTTAATTAGCCAACGACGACGACGACAACGATGCCGAGGCTATCAGCGTCCACTGAGAAATTTTCGTTTGTTTTTTCCTCGGACATTGCCAACGATGGGATGCTTGGAAACAATTTTGCAATGGAATCTGATGAGTTGTTGACTTTGTTAGAGAATTAAATTTTACTCTCGTCAGCGGGGAAAATTCAGATCATACCATCTGTCTGAGGATGGCACGCCCTGCGACGTCCATAACGACGAGCAATGTCCCTGCGGATGTTTCCTGTTCGAGCGGTGGTGGGTTTACTCTCCATTTTCATTTGCTGATGTGTTTCTGCACTGAGTGCCGACCGTCAAGTGAAGATGAAATGATTCCGTGGTTCAAGCAAATTCAGAGCTTCTCTGTTGCAACAGAAGTAGTGTTCAGTGGTTTAATAGGCTGTTCCGAAAAATATAAATACACTTTCTTTCTTAAATAAAAAAGACCATGCTGTAATTATCAAAAAATTTCTTTTCAAACATAGTAAATAAAAATGTTTTCTTTCCATCTTCATTTCAATTTGCTTGATTTTTCGTTGGGTAGGCGAGTTTTCAAACTTATCACTTAACACTACTCATAAGCTTCTGCACAGTGCTTTCTCCTACCACTTTTGCCAATCTTTCTTAGATTTTTCAACACTATCCACTGGTTTCGTGTGTTTTCTTAGCTTCGCCTTCGTCAAAACCCAGCATATTTAGAAAAAATGGTAGGAAGCAAGATTAGGCCAAAAGATTATGCTGAGGCTTAGGAGCAAATGTTTATACCAAATTGATAACAAGTTCTATTATCAGATTATCAGTGTTTGATCACTAAATATGTTATCATTTCGTCTGAATAAACGTCTGAAGTTTTATAATCATCGAGTTCATTTTGATAACCAATTTTGTGATATGAACAAATTTCTTGAGATAATTTTAAATTATGTTATCATCATGATATTAAATTCGTACACTAATAACTAAAGTAGCGGTTCTGGTGAGAAGCTGGACATGCTGGTAATATTCTGCATTCATCAGCATGCTGGTAGAATTCAATAACGTCGTCAAAAATCGTCTTTAAAAATTGATAACAGATGATAACAAAAAATTTCAAAATTGATAACTAAATTTGTTATGCGATAACAGGTGAGTTCAAAATGATGTCTGAGATAACACAACTCGTTATTTATTTGATATTTGTTTGTTATTTTACTTTGCTAGGGTTGTTATGCTGTTCGATCAAGGGTAGCAACCTTTTTTTTGCAGACACTCCTTCATATAGATTTGACCTTTCATTGTGTCTGTCGTAATGAATGAACGAGATATTCTTCCACATCCGCATATGGCTCGCCACACCATTGGTTTCTACCAGAATTTTTCGGTGTAAATGGTTTTCACTGATCCAGGAACATCCTTTCCTTTCGACGAGGTATAAAAATGTGGTCCCGGTAGAATTTTATAATCGAGTTTTATGTAGGTTTCATCGTCCATGATAACATAGCCCAATTTTTTGGTCAGCAGTTTGTCGTACAGCTTTCGAGCTCTCGGTTCCACAGATTCCGCCTTTCGCCAGCTAGCTTTTTCGCCACATCTCGGACTGATGTTGAAGAATGACGCTTGAAACAGTCCGTTACCATTCTGTAGATTGTAGGGTCAGCGGGACCGGGTTTTCTACCACGTCTCGGGGAATCTACGAAAGAGCACTGTTTTTGACTAATGCGGTGTTTCAGTAATGCGGTTTGAACTACTCCGACACTCACACTTTCTTCCTTATCCAGTTTTCTAATCGATAGACCACTGACGGTGTACTGTGTGTGCACAATCCAGGACGCATCTGAAAGTTAGGTGAATACCGCACGCATTTTTAATTGATGGTTAATCATTAGTGTATTTATAGTTATGGGAATAGTCTATAGAGTATGCTCAGAGAAGTAAGAGGTAGGAGATTCAACATCTGCAAAGATCGTTCAATTTTGTTTTGATCTTCTTAGTATGTTGGTGTCATTTTTGACCTATTAATGCATATCAAAAATGCATTAAGCTTTTAGTAGAATGATCATGATGATGCAGACGATGTTAACTACCATCACATTAGGCTGAGCAAATTCTAATAGCACTGGAATGTTTTGATTATTCGAATTGATCGAGGTTGTACCTCGGTAAATGTTTCATCATGTTCCTATATCAAGAGCCAAAAACGTATTTTTGGCAGGGATGCCAGATATACACACTTGTCTATTTATGCAGACACTTAAGGATGCATACAGACCTCAAATAGATAACAGATATTGTGATGAGGTAACAGATTTTTACAGGCATTGATATCCATCAATAAGATGAAAATGATTCTGAAGCGATTTTAAAATTTAGCATGTTTTGTTTTAACTTTCTTTCCTTTTACTCCTTACATTCATTTTTTCACAGCTCGCCGTACACTAACGGAACTTTCACCACTTTCTCTCCATATCTTTTAAAATTACTGTCCATTTTTAGGGCCTCATGATAATGAGAAAATATTTCCTTCTATATCATCTTAACTGTTACTCCGCGTACGGAGAATACTAGTATTACAATTATAGAATGTTTTTTTTGTCCAAGAGGATTTTTTATTTATAAAAAGTATCTTAGAAAACTGTTCAACATCTCAGTAGTTTCAGCTCTTTGAAGCTCTTCTCATATTTAAACAGACCTTAAATTAAGTCATCTTTTTTATTATTTTGAAAATGACCGATAAGTTGGTTGAACTTTGCCATATCTTCTTTTGATGGCGGACTGATGACTGTAGAGTTATTCAGTTACGCTGAAAATATTGTTTCATTCACATTTTATTTACAGTTTATTCGTTTTAAACTTGCAAACGTATTTACTAATAGTTTTGCCAAAGATGAACCAATTTTATTGTTATTATTATTGTTATTGTGATGTGCATAAATCATACCTGAAACTAAGGCATATCCGGGGACCACTTCCCGCCGGTTCTATGCTACGTATTAATCCTTCCCGTTGCACGTTTCAGTTTCTGTAATACTCTAGACACACAGTGGGTGGTTGTATCCAGGTCCTCCACTGGGTAGGCGTAAGAGCCCGTTCAGTTTCTGGTATACTAATTCATCTCTATGCCTAACTGAAGTACTTTTAAATAAAAAGTTTTGAAATAACCTGTGTGTAGAACGTTTAGTCTGTAGTTACTGGTATTGTACTCAATTGGCAATAATAATAAGAAAACTTCATAACTTATTAAATGTCTTTTACATCAATCAAATGAAAACGTAGAAGGTGTTGTGCATTGGTCTGTCGCGACTGTGCTCTGATGACGCCATATTAATTGGCACTGTTGTTGCTGATTGCTGCTTCTACCGCAGTGAGGGAACTCTCAAAACCTCACTGCGGTAGATTCTGATGGATGGCCGCTCGACTGTGGAGCCTCGGCCCGGCTGCTGTTGCTGGCTGCTGTTGCTGGCTGCTGTTCCTGGTGGCTGTTCTTGGCTGCTGTTTCTGCTGTTGTGGCTGGCTGACTGCTCGCTGCGACTTCTGCCGTAATTATGTGCCATTCTGTCTGCCTTGTAGGCCACATTGTATCATTTGTTTTCTTATTTTGATCCGCTTGAACAATCGTTCGAATGGTGTAGCAAGAGGCGATTCACAACATTGGGCGATCTATTATTTTAGTGATGTAGCTAAATGATCGAAATTTGGTTATCTTATTTTGCATTTAATATATTATTATTTTATTTCTTTCATTCCTATTCTCTATTACTACATGGTCAACCATTAATGCTATATCAAGTATTTTCCTTAAGCATCCAAACCCAGTACTTCATCACTTCCGAACGTTTTTGCTAAAAAAAAACATAGGAGAATTAAAATTAAAAACTAAATCATCAAAAACAAAATTAACATGAAAAAGTCGTTTTCTCTGTGCCTTCGTTTCTTTTTTTTTCATTGGCCTATTTCCTCACATGGTGACAATCACCGACGCTAGGGAGACGACTCCACGACCTGGATCCTACCTAACGACTCATGACTATGAGTCGGGACCAACGGCTTTACTGCCCTTCCCAATAAAGACGTGACCAGATTTTTTCGCCTCCGAAAAACCACCGACGTCAACTATGATTGAACCCAAACCCACTGGGGTGCCAAGTAGCACTCAGGCTTACCACTACATCACCGACGCCGGCAATGCACTGTGCTTTAGTTGATGATTCCCTTTTCTGTCAGTATACATGGAATTTTCTCTATGGTTTGTTTTTCTGAGTAGCAGCATGCCTCCTCTTCTGTGACTATCCTGCAATTAGAGCTAAGTTGGGCCGCCCCTGCAATTTGTGGAGCATCATTACTTCATCATCATGAAATCTATTAGTGTCACAAATTTAGCTGTAAAACTCCCAATATTAATTTGTATCGGGTTTTGAGATACTTTCAATGTTTGAGTTTAAGACTCCCCAAAATATTACTTTCGAATGTTCCTTACATACATTATTTAGAATCTCTGCTGACACACATAAGAAGAAACGTTGAATTTTCTGCGTTATCTATTGCACAGAAAGAGAATGCTAGATTTGGCAGAAAATAATTGGATATTTCAAGTAAATTTAAGCCAGATAACGCCTGAATCTAGCCTGTTGTATGAAAAACTGCAAACATTTTCGTAGTTTACGCCTCCTTAGTTTGAAATTAAACGAGGAAAAATTTATAAGCTAGTTAAAATTAATGTTTTTTTTCTGTGAACCTAGTTATTGTCAATGCAGATTTGTTACCTGCTGCACTCACCCATAGCTGGATTCGTACCTCTCTAAGTTAGTATACCTGACTGTTGAGATCTTAAATGTATAGTCCAATCTTGTACCGTCATATCTTGTTGACTCCAGCACACCGGAAAAGAAACAGACATACAGTCATTTGTAAAAAATATTATCAAATCGAATTGATCATTCAGTACAGTTCAACGGGTGTGAAGGAGAGATCATCGGAAACAAGCATGCTTTATGTATACCACGAGATAATTTGTTTGTGATGTCCGCTCAACCAATGTTTTGTGATATTTTTTTTAATTTTTTTTTCCGTCGGCCTTTTAACTCATTTTTAAAAGGATCCGTTGACCATGCGTTACCACACCTTTCAATATAGCAACTCAATCAACCAATGCCCGATCGACACATGTTCCATGTTAATAGTAGAATGTTCCATCATGTCACATCCTAAAGTAATCTGCGTGAGCCACCTATTTTATTCAGGCCCTAGAACTAGATGAGATGTTGTTTGGTCAACTACGTTCTACAAACCAAACAAGTGGAACAAATATCTGCATCAAGCAAGTGAACGCTTTGAAGAAAGTGATCTGTGTTAATCCATTCAAAGTTACGATTGAAGGACTTGGTGACATAATAGTCCTTAGAAGCAATTTATGCCTTATGGCGACTCCATGCTTCTTTTGATTTCCCAGGACATCATTTAGGAACCAGCCGGGGGATACTTAGTCCTAAACCCACTGATTACATTATCTCCAATCCGCTCAACCAATTGTTTGTGATGTCCGCTCAATCAATGTTTTGTGAGATTTTTTTTTTCGTCGACCTATTTTCTCACATGGTGACAATCACCGACGCCTACTTGGTGGCAATCTACCCATCGACTTATGAATATGAGCCGGTACCAACGGCTTTACTTCCCTTCCGAAGCAAAACGTGACCAGATTCTTTCGCTTCAGGAAAACCACCGACGTCGACTGGGATTGAATCCAGACCCACTGGGGTGCCAAGTAGCTGTCACGCTTACCACTACACCATCGACGCGGGCGTTTTGTGATACAGGGGGCGGAATATTATAACTTGAGATAACTCAATGCAGACGTCTTCCAAATTTGGCAGATCGACAAGCAATCAGTGGATAACCACCTGGTACTTTATAGCAATATCCTTAGAGGAGGACCGGAAGATTCTATGAGCTTAATCCCTGGGGCAATTGCCATATTTTATGGTCATATTTTATTTTATTTTTCAATGCCGCTTAAGTTCTTTACGCATCATTCATTACGAAAGCCGTCATTCAAAAATAGTTTTAGTACTTGGAAGTGTTATAACTTGTTGATGGAACGATCGGTATATTTCAAAAGTCTTCTAGAACCATTGAGATTGATTTCGTTTAAAGTTCTGTTGATATTCAATGTATGTACGACAAGGGATTCAAGAAGAAGGATTAGGGGGTGATCCTGGCGTAGTGGTTACTATCCATACCTCCATCCATCCATGCCGAAGTCACGAGTTCGAATCTGACCCCCTGACAAGTCACAAAAAAAACCCAAAAGGTATTTTAGTGACTACGACGGAAGATGAACCAGCCCAGGGCTGAAAATCTCGATAATAAAGGGAAAAAAAGAAGAAGGATAGTACAAATGGGATTTTTAAAAACTGTCCAGTTTTCTTTTTTTTCGTTGGGTCCTTAGTTACACTGTATATTACCACATTTTACATAGCCATTGAAACTCAGAGAGGAAGTCGACGAAGAGAATCTCTCAATGTTACTTAGGACCTAATGCATTGTTCAGCTTGGCTTGATAAACTTTGGAGTTTAAATGAGCGAGCTTTCTGTTGCTGGATCTAACGTCCTCTGAATAATTGAAAAAGTAACAAATTAACAATAATTGATTATTCAAAAATAAAAATAAGAGAGGTGTAATTAAAATATTAAAAACTTCTAATATCTAGCTAATTATTTAAGCTATTAATCTATATTTTTTTGAAATTTACTTTAAATCCGCCTGCTTTGCTAAAGATCTATGAAACTTTAGGAGAAGTATTCATGAAATGCTTTCATAAATAATAAAAACTTTTTCAAATTTTTCAAGGACCTTATTCGTTTTGTGAAAACTATGAAACAAATTTATTAAATGAAAACAAAATTTCAAACCTATTTTCCCTACTGGATGATGATTTTATTTGAAATGTAGTGAATCCAATATTATTTTTGAAAACCCTTAATGATTTCTGCTAACATGAAAAGTCGAGTAATTTAAAAACAATAATATCTGTTTAAATTTTAAAAGACCTGCGCAATTTAGCAGAAGTTCAACGTTTTAATTAAAAAAAAACAGTTGTAGTTTTATAAACATTCAAGTAATTTTACTTATAATGATACTGTAGAATCTTTGAGGGCCACGAAATGTTGAGAAATATCCTATTGGAGAAATCTCATGTATTTCGATACCCATATTGCTATGGTTTCCTTCTAAATCTGTTCATGGTCACTCAAGGCTCTACGGGAACCTTTTGCAGAATGGATGTTTCTGGAAGTAGTCGGCATATGGCCCAAAATGAAATAAATATAGTTTCTAGGAATAATTCCAAAGGTTTTGACATCCATTCCCAGAAATTCACTTGATATTCCCACAGCCTCGGAAACTCGGATGAGTCCATATGGTCATTTTCGATAATGATCTTGAAGCGCGTGAGTTTTTGAATCTGACGGTGCCAAATTAATTAATATCGTTCAATAATTGTCAGAGTTATAATCATTTGAATTTGGTGGATACCCGTATACCCTGTCGAACACTTAAGAGGTAAGAAAAATCAAAGTCTTCTATCTTTTAGTTAGATGTTACTGAATTTAAACTTTCTGTTCTAAAATACACTATGAAATTTCGTAATTTAAAACTTCAAAAGGTACCCGGGTACCCTGTCAAACCCATTAAGGTTAAACGAGCTTAAGTTAAGAATCAAATGGCTCTAAGTTTTCAAAAAAAATCAATAAATATTCGTTACCGTTCTAAAAATTGAAACAAAAAAGGGTTTTAAGACTTTAGTACATTACATAATTTTAATGAACTCCAGCTTTTTTTCAAAAATTTCAGAATGAATGCATGAAAAAATGGACTCAAAAAGGATCACATTCCTCTTAGAATTATGTTTCTTGATGATTTGCACAACTTCTCCTCGTTCACCGCAACACACGATGGAAAGATAAGTGACTTGGAGATTCTTTTCTTGCTGATCGACAGCACATAAAGGTAATCTTCGGGAACTTGAAATTATTTTACGTCAACGCTTACCTCCTTGGTATAAGACGTTAGGTATCCCGGTTTGATGACATTCTGTACAGCTAATTCCCGATATGTACTTTGGGTGATCTTCACTCATTCAGGGACAAAAACCAGTGGAGTCCATCAAGGGTGATCACCGATGAAGTAGAAAACACTATAATTCCATAAAAGTTTGAAGAAAATCTGACTAATGTTTGGCGACTATTTTTGTGTGTCTCATTTTTTTTTCGAGTGAACAGTGCTTGAAAGTCGAAATCCGCGTTACATCGGAATATAATGCAATTGAAACTATTCAAAAGTCTTAACACATCTCTGATGTTTTCAAATTGATATGGCTGCTGTAGCCGTCAATAATTTACAAAACTGTTTTCGGAATTACTCAACTATTGTCGGATTTTGCAATTCCTCACTTTGTTGGAACCGAGTCAGCCATTCCTTCAGGTATGTTTTTTGGATTGTAGGCTCTACTATTTTACCAGTTGCGCAGAAGTTAAACATTGCTGTTACGTTTGTTTTACGTTTTTAACGTGGCGGCCTGCTCGTAGAGCGAAAAAAAAAGTTGTTTTTGTGTCCTTTCAGGACCATCCAAAACATCCATCCAAACATCTATTGCTCTGGCAGTGGTGACAAGTTTTTGGGTTTGAATCGGGATCTATTGATGTCTTTTGAGAAATATTCGCATTCACGTACGCCCTATTATATGAAATATTATAAACTATCAAACCTTAAGCTTGTACGCAAAAGTCATTTATCTTGACGAATACTTTAAGTGTTATTTGCATTTTCTGAGTAATTGGAAATCCTCTTGTTTGCATATCTAAGTGCCAAATTCCTAGATCATTTTCCTCTTTAGGCGAAAGGGTGGTTGACGGCCTGGATCAGAAAACGTTTCTCAATTAATCTCGAATGAACCGTAGATTTCGGAATTCAATATTGGTTAACTGTCGCGTGCATAGTAAACTCTTCATTTTTTATTTCTGAAACCGCTTTCTGAATAGCAGCGTCCGTGTATATTTGTTTGTACTTTTTTGATTGCTACAATAATTATAATTTAATCATTAATAAGTCAACATATAGCATTCCAGTTGTTTCAACTACTTCGAAGTGTATTGTCTAATTGGGTAAGCTTGATTGAAAGAATGATTCGTCTATTCCGTGATTTAAACTGTTGAAGAATATTGTTGTTATATTCAGTTATAATCAGTGACAATCAAAACCCATTTTTTTATGTTTATTTATTTTTTCAGGCTCAGTCCTCAAATATTTAACCTAAACATGTAAACTAATCAATCAACAGTCTAAGATTAGTGTAAGTCAAAAACACCTATACAAGTTTCATGAATACCAGATTGCGTACAGCTAAGATCTCTCCAACCGGTTCATTGTTTTCTACCTCGTTTTCTAGCTCGAACGAAAACATAAAGTTCTGATCCGACTCAGCACAGATTTGTATAAAAACTACAGGTTGTATCTGAAATCTTGTACAACCAAAAAAAAGAGCAGAGTCCTTTTTTTGGTTGTATTTCAGATACCAGCAGTAGTTTTTATGCAATTGCGATTTGAAGTGAGATAGTCGATGAACTTACTGTCGAGCTGTACTGGTATTATGCAATTTACCTTCAAAATTGGAAATTATATACCCTATCAACCGTTCAAAAATTGCAAGATGGGCACTTTGAACAGAAAAAAAAGTTTTTATAACTAAAAAAAAATTTCAATGTCTTTTTTTACATAACTTCGCCAGTGAAGCTCATAATTATTTCAGAATTCAATGAAACTACTTTTTTTCTTATTACAAGAATAACTGCATGGTGATGAGCGTACATCTCCAATTACATCATAATCGCTACTTCACGCACGGAGAATACAAACATAACAATTATGGTTTGTTTTTCTTGTCTGTCTAAATTTAAATCAACTGAACAACAAAAATAATGTCGATTACATGTTTCCACTCCAGAGAAATTAATGATTTTCTGTTAAATGTCCACTATTTGTTATTGATTATAGCTGTTTATGCATTTTCAGGTATTTCGTCCATATGTTTTCATACATTCAGTAGATTTTATTGCATTTCTTAAGAAAATGTTGGGCACAAAACTCATGAAACATTATTTTGTGCGCATTTGAGCTAATGATCAATACCACCCAATATCGCTGTGTTTAATTTTTTTTTTCTTTTGTTTCATTTTTGAAAACAAAACACTCGACAAGGAAGAGAATTAATAATCTCAACCATACAAAGCTGGTCATTAACGATTAAATGTTAAAGAAACATTGAAAGATATGATCAATGTTACCCAGTTTCACGGTACCCCAATGGACCAGGAACGTATTCTCAAATTAGAATATACTTCTGAAACGGACACTTCAGCGGGGCTGTTACATGCCATCCCCATTTCCTCCCACTATAGTTCCTATAGGTTCCACGAGTACACCGTACGGTACCATCCCGCGAGGAGGAAGACCACTCATTTTGACCATCTCCTGGGTACCGCCTTAAGGTGAAGGTCGGAGGAATAAACAGAATTCCCTCATCATGGCGGATTTGTATCTCCATTTTGAATCTTTGAAGACACGAATCGAGTACAAACATGTTACTTGCCAAATTATTAAACCGCGTAGCAGGAATCCCATTAAGGTTGATCATGCAAAATCTTTGTAGTTCCTTAGACTTGTGCCTTCAAAATGACGACACAAATCGGCCTTTTTTGTACTCCATTGACCTTCACCTTAATGTTTATCTGCCATTCCGTATCGCTGCGGCCTTTCTCCGTTGCTACTTACCTACTAGGACTGCCCGCTGGATTGTGACATTCCATTTTGCTTTTTTCCACGCTTGCTTATGCTGCCCCGCTACAGGAAATATGCGATGAGCTAATTTCTCTCTAGAAAGGTCGCCGCGCTTTGTTTCGATGGGACTTGTTTGCAGATAAAACGTTTGGCTAAAAAAAAACTGGTTCAAAGAGGGGACTGCAAAACTGGGTAACTTTTGCAAGGTAATTTCTACGCCCAACAACCGAGCTCGAGCTGTTCCGGATTCCCAGCAGTAGCATGGGGTGGTGGGTTGGTGAAATGGAACGTCTCCATTAAAAACGTTTTTATGATAATACTCCCCACGCGAAGAGTTTAAAGAAGATGTGCTTCCTTCCGTCTGCGTCGTGTTCTCACTTTTTTTTTTTCCAAACAAATTTGTTTTCTTGTCGTCGCTCTTGAATAGCAGAGTGCGCTACATTGTTCTGCTCGCCCCGAAGACGCTGACAAGCTCGCCATTTAGCACGGCCCTTCTCGGGGTAGGACCCGTCTTAACTGGCCAGGAGTATCGCACTCGCATCTATGGCTTTTAAGCTTGTTGTTTTCCGTTCGACCCATTTTCGCCAAAGACGATGTTGTTCTAGAGATGTGCTTGGAACAACATGAATGTAGAAAGGGCGAAATTAGCACATTAGCTGCCTGATACTTTTGATAAACATTTCAATGGATATTTCTTTTTTGTACTCTCTGGTTTCTTTTCATAGCCACCATTCACTGTCATATTGGTCTTGCTCTGCCAGAAAGGACTAGAAAATTCCGTTCATTTTTGCCCATATCTTCCCAGTGGCCAAAGTCTCAATGGGAAAACAAACAAGAGAATTCATTTCGGCAGATTTCTTCTCCATTCAACTTGAATGGCGAAGAAGATTAAAGCTTCTCCACTTTGGGTCGGAATAGTGCTTAGTAAACAGATGTGGAGAGTGAGCGTCGGTTGCGCTATTGCGGAGTGGTTCACCGTGGGATGTGCTTTTAATTTGGAAATTCCAAGCATCTGTTGATGGAGAAATCATTGAGCTGCCGATGCCGACGTCGTCGTCGCCACAGTCGCCACCGTCTTTCTCGATGGGCAACATTCCATAGAGTTCCATGGGATCGAATAAGGTCTGCGCTGTCTGCGAGGTCATTCAGATTGTGATGGGAAATTCATGAAGCGATGGAGCGCTTCTAATGGATTTAAAATATTTGGGAATCTCTTGAAGCATGGAAAATGAAATTACTTGTGGGCGGAGGAAGGAGTGCACGACCGAATCGATGAGGTTTTGTGTGGCAGGAGATTGCGATTGGAATTGAGTGAGTAATCGAGCGAAATGAACGGTGCTACAGATTTGTTTATCCGATAAGGAGTGTTTAGAAAAATGTTATGAGTGGTGGAATGAAGTGGAACTTGAGGTGTAGAGGGGAGCACTACCTCGGCATTGGACCGATTCCCGTCAATTATCGCTATTATTCACCCTTATTCAAAGTAAACAACTTGATTATGATAACATGATTAGTGTATACATTTTAAAAACATCAAGTCACTTGATTGGAATACCCCTGAGGTTTTGCCTGAAAGATTCACAGGAGAGCTGCAGAGGTTAAACGTTAATTTATGAACCAGTCGAACACCCCAATCGCTGTTTGGTGAAGAACAACACGATTGATGGCATAGTGAAAACAATCGACTACTTGATGTGGTAATAAGACATAACCATACACTTTGGAATGCCGATCATAAGTTTTAATGCGGCGGTACGAATCAGTAAATCGATCCAATAATGATGGAAGATTAAAGTTCTGTCCAGTTAGAATCCAGAATCACTTATTGTGTTGCAGCTGCACTGAAAGTGACCGCTGCAATAATTATTTTACTGCGGTTTGTTAACTCCGCGCTCACTTTCTGTAGTATAAATTTCACGGTGTTTCGTGCAGTGCGTCAAAAGTTATTCCAGATGGAAGCCGAGAGGAGAGAAAAAAATCTGCACATCCACGTTGATAATCCAACGTGGTCCGCAATAAAAATCGTAAAAACGTTGAAAATCGCCAAATCAACCGTGTATGATGTGCTCAAACGTTTCAGGGAGCGAAAGAGCGTGGATCGAGTACCCAAGGTAAGCGTCGTAGTGAAACATATGACCGCAAGCTGAACCAGACGGTGTTGAGTGTCAGAGCACACCCTGGACTATCAGATAATGAAATCGCACAAAAATACGCTGCTGCTCGCAGTACCGTTCGAAAAACTCCCTTGCGAGCAGGATATCGTTCAAGCAACCAAACAGAACGTTGAAGCAAAGTTTCGGCACCAAAACTCGAGCTTGGAAATTGTACCAGCTGTTTTTAACGAAGTACCAAGAATGCTTGCTCATCGACGATGAAACTTACGTCAAAATAGATTTCGGACAGCTTCCTGGCCAAAAATTCTACATGGTGGTCTACACGAGAAAATGTTCCTGCGAAATTTAAGTTTGCTTTTATGGACAAATTTACCAAAAAACTGATGATTTGTCAAGGGATAAGCAGCTGCGGAGCAGAGACCAAAGTGTTCGTGAAGCTGAACTTGAAGCTGTACAAGGAAGAATCCTTTAAAAACCGTGTACTACCTTTCATTGAAGCCCATAAAGGTCCCGTGAAGTTTTGGCCAGATTTGGCGAGTTGCCACTACAACCGGGAAGTCATTCAGTGATACCGCGATAATAACGTAGATTTCATCGGTAAAAACATAAATCCACCCAACTGCTCGCAGTTCCGGCTCATCGAGAGATTTTGGGCAATAATGAAGCGAAAGTTTGTGAAAAGTGGAAAAACGGCTCGGGACGCGACTCAGATGACCAACATGTCGAACAAATGTGCCAAAGAAGTTGACTCCGGAGGTGTGCAGCGTTTGATGGGAGGAATAAAAAATGAATGTGCGAATTTTCATTAGAAACGAAGAGAAATTATTTGTATTGATATTTGTTCCTTAAAGTACAGTAAATTACTTTTGTTTTGATGTATTAAACATATTTGTACGCCAATTCGTTACCGAGATACAGATGATTTTTTCGGACTCCAAATGGCCATAGCTTTAGTTTTAGGTTTGAAGAACCGAGTTTGGATAGCTTCGCCAACAGAATTTCATTGTTGATTGTATCAAACAGTATAGACAACGTCTACTTTTGCCTCTTTCTCCAGTTGCTCAAAACAGGTAGTGGTAAAATCTAAATGGTTGGTGTTAACCGAACGTCCAGGCATAAAACCATGTTTATCGCCACAGATATAGCATTCACTGCGCTTGAGAATGAAACCACTCACTATTATCTCAAAAAGTTTAGATACAGCTGCAAGATTAGTTATTTCTCGGTTATCTAACGTCACTTTCGTTTCAAATCTTGTGTACCGAAACCATTGCACAGTGGTCCAGTAAGCTACTTTAGGCGGACATGAGGTTTTCAATGGAAATTTGTGGTATTAGAGCTTTGGTTACTTCTGAGAACTTGTTGCAAACTTATTGTACTACAATTTGTATGAAATTATTTTTTTCTTGCATTAAACGCAAGAGTGGCGTATACTCTAACTTTTTTATGGACCAATATCGTGAGATGGTATGTTGAGCAAAGTTGTAGAAATTGTTGTTATAAAAAACTTTGTAGAACACATTTTTTGTCTAGCTTCAAAGCCTACTGCGATAATTCCGAATTTTAGTAAATAATCGTTTTTCGACTAAAAGTCATTCATTTTTAACTTTTTCCAGCTTGCTATGTTCTACAAAGTTGTTTGTTTTGACATTTGCTACAATTTTGCTGAATACAGCATAGTTGTATTCCTTCTTGTTTTCATTTTATAGTAAATTTTCAGTTAAATTTACGCCATATTATAGGCCTCACAACATGAAATGGAGCACCTGAAAAAAATATGGCATACCATGACTTGATTCAACACACCTTAGAGTACGTTTAAGGAGAATTTGGGAGAGATGATATTTTTTTATCTTTTTCAAAGCTACTTTCTCTAACATACAGTTTTCAATAAAAACATACATCAGGAGCACAAATAGAATCAAAACACACAGAAATCATGGCTATCTCTGTTCAGTATATGACAATTACCACGTGTTTTCATAGAAAAACGCTTAATAGGATAATAATTAATAATTTTTATTAAGTTTCGAGCTTCTTCAGGTAAATCAAACTGTGTCTCACCACGAGTTGTACGTCTGTTGATAAGTGAGATTACGGGATCGGAGGTGAGAAGAAGCCACTTGAAAACTTCTTCTGTAAGCGTGAAGGCTTAAGCGAAGCTTGTTTTGTCAATGGTTGATACGAAGGTGCTGAATGACGTGGCAGGAACTTATTCACAACAATATTACATCTGTTTGCGGTCGGTAAGAAGATCAAAAATGTAGTGCCCCAACTATATTTCTCTTAACCCTTATGTGATCGACAGGGTACCCGGGTACCTTTTCATGTAAATGTAAGTAAATGCAGTTGTCGAAATCACAGGGCTCGATAAACACCTTTTAACGAAATTCGAAATTCTTCTAAAAGTCGTCAACCTGAACCAGAAGCTTTTAGACAATTTGCTCAAGATACATTTAGGATATATCGTGGATTGTACGATTGGCATGTGCTTTCTCCTACAGTGCATAAGCTACTATTACACGGTTGCGATATTATCAGCATTGCTGCACTGCCTTTAGGGATGCTGAATGAGGAAGCCCAGCAAACGAGAAATAAGTGCATAAGGGAACGTTCATTAATTACGTCACGCGAAAAGTGACTTTTTATAACCCCCCCCCCCTCCTCCTTGTCATATTTTTTGTATGGACCTTCAAATTTTTTTGTAAGGATCTTCACGTTTTCCCAAAACCCCCCCCTCCCCCCTACCACGTGACATAATTAATGGACCTTCCCTAAGGAAATTTTGGGAACGGCATGCAAGGAAGTTCAACCGTATTGTCAGTTTGGAAGACGTTTTCAAGTGGCTTCTTCTCACCTCCGATCCCGTAATCTCACTTATCAACAGACGTACAACTCGTGGTGAGACACAGTTTGATTTACCTGAAGAAGCTCGAAACTTAATAAAAATTATTAATTATTATCCTATTAAGCGTTTTTCTATGAAAACACGTGGTAATTGTCATATACTGAACAGAGATAGCCATGATTTCTGTGTGTTTTGATTCTATTTGAGCTCCTGATGTATGTTTTTTATTGAAAACTGTATGTTACAGAAAGTAGCTTTAAAAAGATAGAAAAATATCATCTCTCCCAAATTCTCCTTAAACGTACTCTAAGGTGTGTTGAATCAAGTCATGGTATGCCATATTTTTTCAGGTGCTCCATTTCATGTTGTGAGGCCTATAATATGGCGTAAATTTAACTGAAAATTTACTATAAAATGAAAACAAGAAGAAATACAACTATGCTGTATTCAGCAAAATTGTAGCAAATGTCAAAACAAACAACTTTGTAGAACATAGCAAGCTGGTAAAAGTTAAAAATGAATGACTTTTAGTCGAAAAACGATTATTTACTAAAATTCGGAATTATCGCAGTAGGCTTTGAAGCTAGACAAAAAATGTGTTCTACAAAGTTTTTTATAACAACAATTTCTACAACTTTGCTCAACATACCATCTCACGATATTGGTCCATAAAAAAGTTAGAGTATACGCCACTCTTGCGTTTAATGCAAGAAAAAAATAATTTTATACAAATTGTAGTACAATAAGTTTGCAACAAGTTCTCAGAAGTAACCAAAGCTCTAATACCACAAATTTCCATTGAAAACCTCATGTCCGCCTAAAGTAGCTTACTGGACCACTGTGCATTGATGACTCCTTCCATATTAAGGGAAATTTCGACTTGACAAAAGATTTGTTAAGAATCCTGCTGAGCAGGTCGATAATACTGGATTACATTTATCAAATCATGTTTTTGTTGTTGCACGAAGCACAATACAATATACAATAAGTGCAAATGGAAATACATTTTATTTGGGGAAATCACTTTTATTGCTCAGTATAGTCCCATAATATCAATTCTATTGGTCCAACGATCTTCCAACTTTGTTGTTCCATTACCGAAGTGACTTTCTGGAAGGCCTGCAAAATACTCCTCTACGACGGCTATAACCTCTTCTATAACTCGCTTCGGATCCGAAGTGCCTGGTTCACACCACTCCTTATCCTCTTGTTTTGATTCAGGATCATGGTGGTAGACTCAAGTCTCATCCTCAGGGATGTATCGCCGCAGAAAATCCTTTTTGTCAGTTTGAAATTGCTCCAAAAGTTGTTCAGAAAGTCGTATTTGGAAGTGTTTTTGTTGCACACAGTATTTTGGAAATCCAAAACTTCAGGCAAAATATGCCATGTTGTTCCGTGTGAGATAAACACAGTCGATCGATGATCTTCCAAAATCATAGGATCCTGTATTTTCGTTATGATTTTGATGCACTTTTTGAGCGTCCTGAGCGTGGATCGTCTTCAACGCTTGAACTCCAAAACCCATCGGTGAATGATTCGAAATGATGGAAAAGCCTCTTTTAATACTTTTATCTCTTTGCATGGATCTAAGTAGCCGATAAACCTTCCAAAACAAAGAATTTAATCACATTTTTCGAATTTTTCCATTGTTAAAAAAATCACTCACACGTCAACTCCAAATGGCTTGTAAACAAAGAATGAATGACAGATTGAAATGAAATTTGGACTCCATTCTTATGAAACATGAAACATTAAAACGACGTAAAAATTTGGGATTTTCTACTGCTCCATAGATGTCGCTTTCAAAACTGTTTGACTAAACTATAAAACTGAAAACGGAAAACCATCTGTTTCAGGCGAGAATGTCCATTAAATTTTCTTGATGCCATTACTGATCATGGGCGTTATTTTAAAAATAATTGAACCGGACAACAATTTTGTCGATTATAGAATACGGAGGAGCTTGATTGAATCCCAAAGAATCGTCATCCTTTGATTGCTCCTGTTGTATTTGCTGCATAATTTGGCCAAGCTGATTCCACTAAATCGTTTTTCACTGACGGATCGTTGATAGAAGAGTCAGCAGGCTTTGGTATGTTTACTGAAATTTATAGCGCCAATCGTAAACATCAAGCTCCTGTTTCCGTTTATGTCGCTGAATTAGCGGCAATACACTTTACGCTAGAAATTGTTGCTTCACTAACACCGGATCAGTATTTCATTTTCACGGATAGCCTCATTTCTATAGAGGCTATTTGCTCACTAAAACCGGTAAAGCACTCCTCATATTTTCTCATGAAAATAAAGAAGCTTCTAAGTGTTTTATCTTCACTTTATTTTATCATAACCTTTCGGTCCTATCTCATTGTTCAATTATGGGCAATGAGAGAGCAGACTCACTTGCAAAAGTGGGTGCTATAGGGGCGATATTTATGATCGAAAAATCGCCTTCAATGAATTGTTTCCCATTTTTCTTCAACAGTCACTCGTCAGCTTGCAGTATAGATGGAGTCAAGGAGACTTGAGGCGATGGAAATATTCTATCATCCCAAAGGTGTCACAGAAATCTTGGTTTTGGGGGATGGATGTGGGTCGAGACTTCATTTCTGTGATGTCTCGCTTCATGTCCAAGCATTCATTATCCATCAACTAGTGTTTAAACAATTCAGAACTTAAAATTAACGTGTTATGTAAACCATACTTCCAATTCCCGCCTATCTTCCGTTTAAATATTAATATTAAATAAAATATTAATTAAATCTCGAGACGGCCGTAGGTAATCGGTTCTATCACCCTAACTTTAGTTTTAGGGTAAATGATGTATATAAATATGAAAACTTGGCTCTGTAAAGTCGATTCGATTGAGCCTGTACAAATAAATAATTTATAAAAAAAGGCTCATAGAAAAATTGCAAATAAGAGTCAAGTTCATTCGAGTTAACAGTTTCTAAACCACACTAGTTTTCCTGTTAGAATTTTCATAGCTCCAAAAATACGTAGGGATTCGCGGTAAATAAGTTTGAACCCGTTAAAAGTACGAATTATTGAATGCCTAGTTAGGTATACTTACCTCACCTTACCAATCAGACTACGGCCGGCGTGGCCTCTGCTGTACACAGAAGTTGTCTCCATTCTATTCGGTCCATGGCTGTCACTCGCCAGTCTCGCTGTCTGCGAAGGGTCCGCAGGTCGCCTTCTACTTGATCGATCCACCTTGCTCGTTGCGCGCCTCTTCTTCTTATATCTGTCGGTTCGTTTTCGAGAACCATTTTCACAGGGCTGTCGTCCGACATTCTGACGACATGCCCAGCCCATCGTAGTCAACCGATTTACAGATAGTTAAGTTTTCATGCCATGTGAAAACAGTACTCCATGGAGAAGAAACAAAGCAGTTCTCCATGGAGAAGAAACAGCAGGACGACGATTTGGAACATTCGTATCCATCCAATAATTCAGTACAGCGCACAAGATTTCAACCGTCTCATCAGCACTCAGTCCTTCAAAAACAGTGGTGGGCATCGCTAATCGAAACTTTAGCGGCTCTAATCGCTTATCGCTAACGATGTAAGTTAGCTCGCTAAACGCTAAATGATAATTTGCTAGTCCTAAATTACCGCAATTTCCGATAATCGGTAAAAATTCTTATACGTATAATGAAAAAGCAGATTTAGTTAGTTAGTTTTGAGTATTTATTGAATTGCAATTAACATATTTGAAAATTTGGATCGAAGCGAAGGCAAACACGAAAACAAACAACGTCTTAAATATGTATGAACTGCAGGTGTATGTTATAATTACCTCTCAGAAACATCAGCTTATCAAAATTTGAATCTGACAGAGTAGCTCTTTTTGCTCTTAACGTATCATTACCAATGCAAAAATGCGCTCTACTGCTGCGCTGGATGAGACTGGAGTACTTGGTTTCGAAAAAAATTCTCCATCACTGCTCTGACTCGAAAATATTGGTCTGGATTATGCTCATATTAGTTTCAATTTGGGATGAAATGCTGAGGCTAATTGACACACTTGGTCATCGAGCAGATGCATGAAACGCTTATGTAAATCAGAAAGAAGTGTTTCTGCGACGATACTTTGCTTTCAATGGAACCAAACAGCTGTTAAGAACCTCAATATAGTCCGCCGAGTTCATCTTACAAAATACGAATGCCAGTCTAAGCTTTGCTGTAGCACAAAATCCATGTCAAACCATTAGAGATCCTCCTCCGGCATTACGTCTGAAGGGTTGAAAAACGAACATTTAAATACTAAAAAAGTGAACAAAATATAGTTGGTTTCACCAGTTTAAAAAACATAAAATTTACAAAGATTTTACTATGTCCTACTTGCGTGCCATGCTGAGTCTGGTGAATTCTAATCGTTTCTGTTTTTGCAAACAATTGTTCATTTTTGACCAAATAATGTTTTGACTGGTCTCCAAAGCCTTCCGAATTATTTCTTTACAGACTGGCAAACTGAGAGTAGACTTGATTTAAGATTGGGATATGGTGTTTTTGAGGCCATTTTCACAATGCTTCGCTTATCCCTTGGCGACAGCTTCGATTTTGTTGATTTTTTCTGGATACTTCAAATAATTTATAAGTAATATAGTATGACTTTATCCGATCGGCTGAGTCAACGTCCAATTCCTCGAATTGAAACACCTTCCTGCATGTAGGCTTCAATCGTTCCCTTTTCTTTCTCACACAAAACACTTACCTCGCGGCATTTTTAAGCAATTTTAGCAGGATTTTCACTACACTACGTTTTATAACAATAGATGCACTTAAAAAGTCCATATGTTTCAATGAAGAATGAATTCTACCGTTTTATTTATTTACATGCAGCAACTGTGTGAGGAAGTTGACTCACACCACAACTGAATCCATTGATGTACTGTGTGAGTGGATAATAATAAAATCACTCATTTTTGCTGTTTCATAACTATAGAACCAATACATACAAAACTATCTGCATTAATTGGGCTTCAATTATCTTTCACATTTTATCGTGTTGTAACGTGTTTGTGAATGCTCCGGAATAATGCTGCGTGGAACGTATTTGAAGGAAGAAGAAAGAAGTAAACTTTTGACATTTCGCGAATGTAATGTTGGTATTCGCGAAATTGCTAGACCTTTGGGAAGATCGCATCAAGTCATAATCAATTTTCTGAGAAATCCAGAACGCTATGGGAATAACAAGACAGCTGGACCAAAAAAAAAAGGTTGTCAGAATGAACGCAACGAAGAACTGTTCAAACTACAAGTAACTCACTCAAAAGTTTGAAACAAATTAACGCCGAGTTATCACTTGACGTCTCATGTTCTTCAATCTATCGAACATTGAAAAGCTCTCCTTATATTCAGCGGCAAAAACTGAAGCAAGCTCCATGACTCTAACCTCGCCATAAACAAGCCCGAACTCAAATTCGCACGAGCTAATATGCGTAGAGGTTGGAGTAAGGTGTAACCTTCATTATTCACTATTATAAAATCAAATAAGTTCATTTGTCCCAATAACGACGAAAAAAAATTCAACCTGGATGACCCAGATTGATTTTTTTCATACTGGAGGGACTTAAGAAAGGAGCAGCGTTATTTTTCGACTCGTAACTGGTGGTGGTGGTTTGATGGTTTGGGGAGCAGTTTGTCAAACTGGAACGGGGCAGATTGCTTTTCCATCCACCAGAATGAACAGTCGGAGTACATTGAGATGCTCCAAAGTCATTTGCTATCATTCTTGCGGCAACATCGTCGAGTTGGCTACACATTTCAGCAAAATAATGCTTCAGTTCATACTAGTAGAGTGACTATGGCGTGGTTTAACAAACATGGAGTTCAAACTATGGAATGCCCAGCTTGTTCTCCAGACCAAAACCCGATCGAAAATAGGTGGGGATTGATTGTACGTGAAGTATATGCAGACAACAAGCTTTCATGACCTGAAACAAGCCGTCTTATCTGCATGGCAAGGAATACAAGTATCTACTTGCCGTAACTTAATTCAGGGTATACCGAATAGGTTGTTTGAACTGATTGAGAACAAAGAAAGACCTACCCATTATTAACATTTTGATTTTCAGGTAAACATCGTTGAAATTTTTAAAAGAGGAATAAATTGTGAACTGTTTCTTTAGTTATGGAACATAGAATTTTTCTCTTACTATAAAGCTAAAAACAATATGCTTAGAGTCGAAAATTGTACAGTAAAAATAGACAACAAGTATCTATTATTCTGAGCAACTTATTTCGAAAAATCACTCATTAATCCAAGACATCTCGAAAAAAATTCAGTGGTTCTATAGTTATGACAAGGAGTGTATAAAATTCAACAAAACGAAGCAATACTTTAAGCGCGGCTATAGAAAAAAGACGCTTATATTATTGAAAACATGTTTATTTGACAACTGTAGCACCAACACCATCAAAATACAGTATGCAAAACATAAGTTACACTAATATAAACAGACACATATCGTTGCACACATTGATTGTCCCACGAACATCGCAAGGTGTGTAAAATTATGGGTGCGGTTATAGAAAATAGACGCAGTGTATCTATTGGGATACGAATTGTCTTTTTCATAAAATAGTCATTAGTCCACTTGTAGCTGAATGGCTCAAACCTACTATGCCTGCATTTATCTTACGTTTGATATCCTGCACATCGGTCTCACTGGATCAGTATCCTAAGAATATTAAGCGTCACAAGTACCTTCTCTTTGAGGTTGGAAAAAATCGCTGCTGATCAGATTAGTTGAATATTGAAATATAAGACAATGAGACTTTTCTGTGAGTCAAATGAGATAAGACTGCTCTTTGAATTGCATGATGTGACTCTCAATTCGAAAATTGTCCCCTCGTAGGTGACAACAATGACCTCACTAAACGTGCAGAATAGGACTGCATATCTCGACTAGCAGAACATAACAAAAAAATAACAAAATTTTAACAAGCTTTGATACTTGTAACTCGTTATGATATGATTTAGTTTGGAGAGATCATTACCCAGAAAATATTCTATAACAAATATATCAAACTGTGTTACAATTTATTATTATGACATGTTTTATATTTTGTAACAAATTTACATCAAAACATGACACTTTTTAATAATTTAACAGTAAAATTAGTAATTTTCAATTATCTTGTGTGAGAGTTCTAACTTAATTTAAATACTTTAAAGGGTGATACGGTCAAAATTTGGTCAAGGGAAAACGCGTGTAAATCGGTGAAATCGTTTATTTAAAAAATCAAATTAAATTTCTTTTTCAAGTTCAATTAGTATAAAATTCAGGAAAAATATTCAGTTAGGCTTCCGCTTTTCCAAATCCGAATTGCCGGGCCTTACGCTTGACCCCTGCCATCAGATTTTGTACAGCCACCTTGTCCACCTTCTTCGCCGCAGAAAGCCAGTTTGCCTTGAACTGCTGCTCGTCCTTAGCAGTTTTTTGGTCTTCTTTAGGTTCCAGCTTGACAGCAGCCCAGTATTTCTCAATTGGGCGGAGCTCTGGCGTGTTGGGAGGGTTCTTGTCCGTGGGAACCACCTGCACGTTGTTGGCGGCGTACCACTCCATGGCCTTTTTACCGTAATGGCAAGATGCCAAATCCGGCAAAAACAGTACGGAACAACCGTGTTTTCTTCAGGAAAGGCGGCAGACGTTTTCGGAAGCTATGAAAATGCTGCTTTTCAACCACAGGTACAGATGGCTTTGCCAAACCAGATATTTCTTTGCGAACTTTGACAGTTTCGTGTTGCTTGAAAATATCTGCTACCTTTCCCCTTCCTTTTACCGTATAAAACTCCTGTCCGGAAGCTGCTTGTAGTCGGCTTTGACGTAGAGTTTCGTCGTCCATTACCACGCAGTCAAACTTCGTCAGCATCGTCGTGTACAGCCTCCAGGATCGCGCTTTGGCCGTCGTATTTTGTTTATCATCGCGATTTGGAGTCACTACCTTCTTGCAAGTCGATAGTCCGGCTCGTTTTTTGGCTCGATGCACGATTGTAGAACGATACACCCAGCTTGTTTGCGGCATCTCGGAGAGATAGGTTAGGGTTTCGCTTGAAACTACCGGCAACTCTCTTTGTCGTCTCAGCGGCTTCCGGTTTTCGATTTCCCCCGATCCAGAACTTCCTGTCTGTCGACAAACGTTCCCCAAACACTTTAATTACATTTGTAACGGTTGATTTGGCAATTTTTAGCGATTTTGCCAACTTTGCGTGCGAGTAGCTCGGATTTTCGCGATGCGCGAGCAAAATTTTGATACGCTGCTCTTCTTGCTTGGACGGCATTTTGACAACTGAAGAGTGAATTCCAAAATCAAAATAGGAGCAACATTCTACACACACACCTTCAAAATGAGGTGTGTTCAGGTTTTAAATGCAAAATTGAAAGAAATACGTCAAGTTGATATTGACCAAATTTTGACCGTATCGCCCTTTAGACGAATTGGTTGGGATCAATGATCAGTGAACAATGCCACCCCGTTTAACGGTTCACATTTTTTTCTCTTCAAGATTGTCCTAGTAGTTGGCTCAAAAGAAAGCGAACCGGATAGACATTTTCAAAGAAGGCGCGTGGTGCTTTTGCACTCTAGGGAGAGGAGCGACAAACTTTTAACAAGATGCCGAGAACTGTATTAAAGTAAAAACTCTTTTCACCAGGGGTAATTATTCACAGTTGGGTGAACCGATGCCGAAGCTCAGTGTCCAGCAGATTCTAAGCTAGCATAAAACAGTATTATAGCATAGTTGTCGCAACTAAGCAAACCCCCTTCTAATTGACTGCAATCTGGAACAATCATTCACGCATCGCTGAATTGGCAACCATTGAATCCACTTTCTCCCGACCATGTCAATTAAATCCAATCGCCGTGCCCCAATTAGGCGGCCAATGTGCGTGTCACCTGCCCACGTAGTCGTTGTCCGTTGCTGCTGATGTCCGTCCCGATGTCCACTCGTTCTCGTTAAAATAAATCCCCCGTAAATTTTCCCCCGGATTTTTCCGCTACCTTTGATCGGAGGAAAACAATGGCGAAACATAGGCGAACGAATGAAGGCCGATGAAATGGAATTCATGCCATCCGTGTAGCCGGATTACGGTCTGGTTGCTGGAAGAAATGAATGGCCCACGCAAGGTAAACTCTTTGTACAGACACGAACGCGCTCTATTTGCCAATTATCCAGCTTGTCAAATTAATCCTTCGGACAGAGAGAGGGAGAGAGAGGGAGAGAAAGAGAACATTTTGTGTGTAACGCCGGAGTTCCGATTGCGAAGCACGCAAACTGCTACTTACAATGCGGGAATGGTTTTCAGGTTGCGGATTTCACATTGAATCTGGTTGGGGGATTCTTGGGGCTCAAATAATTGGTAAAGATAGGGGCTGGGCCGGTTCGATTTCCTGCGAAGAATATAAATAACAATAAAAGGATAATCAACAGCAAGCCCGGTCTTATGTTGATGTTTGCGAGGCGGCTTGAACAGTCTATTCAAATCGTATTACAATGTATTACATTTAATACGCAAGAAAATTTCTGACCTGCTATAGCACGAGTACGTATTTCATCAATTTTTCTGAAAGAAAAAATCAATCTTATGGGTTCTAATATGATATGTTGTGTTTCTGAAAAGTTGAAAATGAGTGGTATGTGTCGATACATTTTCAATTCATGTGTGCTGAGTATTTGTTGTAAGGGCATCATATAGCCTGGTCTGAAACAACAGGATATTACCGAACCTGAAGCGGCGTGCTAATGATACGATAAGAGAATTCAAGAATTTATGTACACGGAAAAAAATCCGTGCCCGCATCTGTGAACTGGGTAAAATCATGAAAACGTGAATGAACTAGTCACGGTTCGAATCCTAGAGGGTTTGAGCTGTTTAGTGGAATACCTGTAACTAGAAATTAGAAGAAGAATTAGTATCTTCCATTTAATTCCAACTACCTTTGCTTATCTTCGACAGATACGCGTATTTCGTCTACAATGTGCAGACTTCTTCAGTGTCTCGTACTAATAACTCGACTTAAATGGAAGATACTAATTCTTCTTCTAATTTTTAGTCACGGTTCGTTTTCATTTTCGTGAACCGTGTGTAGGCATCGAATGTTCTGTTTTTAACAAAACTATGAAAGTATATTCACAAAACTAAAAACTGAGAGCTGGGAAATCGCTTGCTACAGAAAAAAAAGCATTGAAGAAGAAAAGCCGCTGTGTATTTTTCATTAATCTCTGGCAAATTTCGGTTTCAGATGAGGATTGTGACACCAGTGGAGAGTATTGTGCGGGGATAATTTCTCGCAAATTGTTGAATAAAGCACGGGGAAGCTGAATTGGTGCTTTTTTTCATTTTAATGTGATTGCAACTCAACTGACCTGAATGTTGTTTACCCGTGAGGTGCATTCGGAAGCCAATTTAGGGTAGTTTAATTTTTCATTAATCCATTAATAAAACACTCCACACACTCAAATGCGTCCCCATGGAGTTGCATTTACATAATTAATCATCAGTTATTGCTGAATTATGTGACTTAATTGGGCATGTGTTTGAACCAGCGCCCCGGCTCATTAAAAAGGAAGCCTGTTTGATTTGAACTGCAACTGTACACAATTGAACAATCCGTTACATGCAGTTTTTTTTTTGGCGTTGCCAAGGCGATATTTTCACAACATGGTTCAATCAGTATTCGAGTTTAATTTTTGTGTAATTTACGTAAACAGAGTATATATTTGGTTATTCAACTCTTCGCTTCGAGATCTCGAAAAAATGACACAAGAGTTTAATCTGAGATCCAATTGAAAACCAAAAACGATCTTGTGATGTTTGAAATTGGAAATATCCTTCTTTCAACATGCAACCCTAGTAGTGGACAGCAATTTCGGCTAGAACCAAAGATAAGAAGAAAAGTGTATTGATAGGTCCGTGAGCGCATGGCAGGTTGTGAAATTGAATAGAAGTAGTTGAAATTGAGCGTAGGACATGTTTGGAAAGCGGCAATTGATCGAGGCACCCAATCTCTTGCCTTACTACTCCTGTGTACTCCATGTCAACTCCTAGGATTACATATGGATAAGTAGGATAGTTCCATTACGTCTTCATACAAACAAAAAACATAATTAGTTAAATGTACTTGTCATATTGCCGATTATGATGTTTCTTTATTTGTTTATTTCTATTGTCAATAGATTGAAGACTACATATTCAAACTTCTTTCTATCTCATCATAGATCGCCTAGAAACAAAATAATGTCTACGAGGCATTGTTAGGTCAATTGATTCATCACGCAAATTGTAAGAGCGACATCTTTCAGTTCGTTTGGTCAAAATTCGCATAATTTGTCCCATTTTGATTCTTCAAATGCCACGTCGCACAGAGGGACGAAATAAAAATAAACATGAGGGACATGGGTATTTGCGGCGAAAACTATTAAGTGCTGGTCCATTGATGTCATTCTACAATGTTTCCACATTTTTTGAGTACTTTATTTTTGTGTTAACAAATTTGATTGTAGATTGGGTCATTTCATGAAACTTTGTAGAAAAAAATACTTTCTATCTCTTAACTGGACAGTCGTAGGGTGGAAAACGAATGAAAAACGTAAAACGGAATTTTTCCATTTTAATCAAATGTTTTTACTGAGTTAAAGGTACTTTTAAAAATACCACTACTGTAAATAATTTATCATTATCACTTCATTTAACGGTTACGTTGGATTTGGTGATTTTTTGAGCAATCTTCGAAGGATGCATGAATTACAGGTTAACAGGTATTAGCAGCTAAAGTTAACGTTAATTTATTCCAACAACTGCACTTCAAAATGATATGCAAATTTCAAAGGGGTCCAAGAGGCACTCAACAATTTTACAAAAAGCAATTAAGTTTTTTATTATATGTGTTGTATTTATATTGTTTTTCATGCTTTTGAATACAAAGTGGTGAAGGATTAAATCGTAGGATATTTCCATAGTATGGTCATTTTATTCCTTTATTTTCTCTATCGTCTACTTTGTCATTTCTAATGGATGATAAATGTAAAAATATCATTTACAAACAATATAAAAACCAATTGTGCTACGTTTGGTTAAAAGTTGTTTGACCCAAAGTCATATGACATAATAGGTTATTTGGATAAAAAAGTAACATATTATACACACAATAGTTATCGATTAAGCCCTCCATATTCAGATATCTTCCATAGTTAATGATAGCACATGAAGTCACTCTATCAATAACATAGCTGACATAGGTATTTTGGATACATACAAATTTCATATTACTCTGTCGATACCAAGTTAAAGTTATTTTGATAAGTATTTGTTGTCTATTATGGTATAGTTAGTTATTGATCAGGTGTAACTTGAAAACACATCTGATTCTTATAAGCGAAAAATCTCTTCTAAAATTGAAACTTTTATTTTAGCCATAGTGATATAGTATCATCTCCATCAATAATGTATCATTTGTACTAATTTGTGTGCAATATTCATGATATTAGCCTACAATATGTACTTTGTGGAAAGCGAAAGACGTAGCGCTGTGCATGTACCACTCACTCACACTACTATTTGGTGGTTGAAGATACATGAGTAAAGCTGTAATAATGCCTTTGCACTAACTGTGATACAATCCTGTTAAAAAAATGTTCGACAAAAAAAAACACCTTTAAGTGATCGACAGAATTGCCTAAGTACTCATAATTCAAATAATTATAACTCTGACTATTAGTGACGATTTTAATTCTTTTGGCATTATTAGATTCAAAAACTTATTCACTTCCAGGAATATTATCAGCAATGATCATTTAATTCATCTGGTTCCAGCAAATCCGGTTTCAGTGAAGAGACTATTTGGAAACATCTATGAATTTCCGAGGAATGAATGTCAAAATCTTTGAATAATTCTAGCAACTATCTTTAATTCCATTATAGGCCATATGCCAACTTATGCCTGAAACAGCACATTCTAGCAACAGATTCTAGTCAGGGCTTATAGTAGCCATGAACAATTTCAGTAGAAAACCTGGCAATTTGGGTATCAGAATTCGTGCATTTCTCCAGTAAGCATGTTCTCAACGTTTATTTGTTTATTAATTTATTTGTTTATTTATGTATTGTATGTAGTTATTTTAGTTATTAATTTACTTAATCAACTTCAGTAAAGAGCAAGTGCTAGTATCACGGCTAACTCAGTTGCTGCGACCACCAATGTTCTATTCGAGGAGAGCCATGATGATCAATCGTTCCGATGCACTCGAGTTTTGATCCATGCCTTCGCCAGCAGAATTTCATGGTTGATTGATTATCAAACGCTGTGTTGGTCTCCCCATGTGTCTCAAACAATTCTAGAGGAGGCTGAGAGATTGGTGATTCCCCAGTGGTTTTTAACGTCACCTGTATCTTCTTTTCTTGTGTACCGGAACCATCGATAGACTCGGTGGAATACCATCTAGGCAGAGCGAAATGTTACATTTTATTTCTACCCGAGTGGCATTATTTACCATTCAAAGGGCGTTATTCAAAAATATCCACGTCTACATGAGTTGTAGAAGGAACGTCCAAAACAGCGGAGTTAAGTTCATTCGTCGTTAATACTTTCCACAGCAAACACTGACGAAAAATTAGTAGCAAAAATTTCACGTACCATACTTATAGACGTTTCAACATCGTTCAAAACACACTAGCTGGCATAGTAGTATTTTTCCTCTTTGAATTTATATAGCTCAAAAACTCTTGGGTTTCGCCTTAAACAAGTTGTCAATTTTGTTATAGTCAAACGCCAATTACAACATTCTTATTCACACCATGCAATGGTACACCAAATCAACTAAAGATAGTACACAGACAACCAGTGCCGGGTGATGAAGGTCAATTAGTAAGAAGTGGTGAAACAGAACTCGAGATTTCAACCAGGAAGATCCGTTGGGTTGAAGAACAAATTATGAATAAATCCCTAGATGGTTTTACGAGATATCTTTGATGCATGTTGAAGTAATCCATACCAGCAATCAATACCGTGCTAGCTCTTGATGAAGATATAGAGTTCACGGGTTGAATCTGGCCATCAGAATAGTAGGTCACTTGGGTTGGTCTTAATTCACCGCATGCCAGCGAACCAATCGTTGTCAGAGCTCATGATCAACTCAATATGCGGTCAATAAACTGAGCTCCTTACTTTATTTCTAAGAACCTAAATGGCACAAAGCAATAGTCGTTTGTCCTCGGAACGGTCATCTTGAAACAGGTTCCCGTGAGGCCTTGAGTGACCATGAACAAAACTAGTCACAAAACGTTGAGACATCTCTTACTGAAGAAATCCACTCAAAGCCCCACGGGAGACTGTTCTGGAAAGATATTTCCGTGGACAAATCATCAGATGGCTACAAAACATTAGTATTTTCCATTGAATTCCAACTACCATTAAGCTTATCTTGACAGATACGCGTATTCCGTCTACAGACTTCTTCAGTGTCGTGTGAGTTATAAGTACACGACACTGAAGATGTCTGCACATTACTAGACGAAATAAGATAAGCATAAAGAAGTTGAATTATATGGAAAATGCTAATTTTCTTCTCATTTCTAGTTAAATTGAACAGCTCACACTTTGTAGGTTGAGAAATATCCTACTGGAGAAATTTCATGAATTTTGTTACCCATATTGCCATAGGTTTCTACTGATAATGTTCATGACCACTCTAGGTCCCACGGGAACCTGTTACAGAATAATCGGTCCAGGAACAAGTTGGCATATGGCCCACAATGGAATTGAAAAAGTTGCTAGGAATTATTCCAAAGATTCTGACATCCACTCCTGGAAATTCAATAGATGTTCCGATATTGTGTCTCCGTACTGGAACACAGCAGTGGAAACCCGGATTTCCGGGTACCAGATGGATTCAAATGGTCATTATCGATAATGTCCCTAAAGCGAATGAGTTTTTGAGCCTTACGGTGCCAAAAGAATTAAAATCGGTCAATAATTGCCGGAGTTATAATCATTTGAATTTGGTGGGTACCCGGCTACCTTGTCGATCACTTATTGGGTAAACAAAATTAAAGCCCCAGTATCCCCCTCCCTCCCCTCTTCTTGCTACTATACGACAGTTTTTTCTGCAAAAAGTTGCCTTCCAACTTTTATTAAGATGTCACTGAATTTCAGCATCCTGGTTTAAAATAATCTACGAAATTTCGTAATGTTAAACATGAAAAGGTTTTTGGGTACTCTGTCGATCACATAAAGATTAAAGTTGATATATGTAGTTAAATATTCTTTTTAATTCATATCAAGTTTGTTTGAAATTTTAGATTCAAGTTCATGTAAATTGCTTTCAGTCATTCTTCTCCTGTGTAATTTGAAAAAAAATTGACAATATGCTGGAGATTTTCCTCTGAGAACATTACCAGGTTGTTCCGGCAAGATTTACAAGAATTTGCCCGTTCATATAGATTTCGTCAATATAGAAACTGCTCCAGGATTATTGAATAAACAGATCACAGAGTGGGTGGATAGACTTGTTATTCTAACCTTGAAACCCGTCTTTTTTTAATTGTTTTTCATATTCGACCGAGCACATAAAATGCTGCAACATAATTGAAAAAATAAAAAAAATACGGTGAAGCTGTTCCTTTCAGTTTTGAGCAATCTTCTGATATTCTTGCAGCTGGTGAGAATGCTACAGCTAGGATGCTATTGCATGCTCCCCAAATCTTGAAATTGTTAACAGAGCATTCAGCAGAGTATTCTGCTGGATATGCTAGATCGTGTTTAAAAAAAACGGCCACAGTGTTTTGAGTCAAGGAGCTCAGCTTGAAACGAGATAATTATGGCCTTTTCAAAATCCGATGGAATTGCCGAAGAATCCATTTCAATTCCTCGCTCTTCCACTTTTTCAACAAATAAAGTAAACACCTCTCTGTACAGTTTTTCACATTTAGAGGTCATCAATACGTAAATTACCGGGAATATGTGTTGGTTGCAGGGTGCGCAGTTGGCACGAATCACTGAACCACTTTAAGTCCTCGTTGCTGCATGACATAAAAATGCGTTCCTCGCCTTCTATACACAATCAGCAAGGAAATACTTATATGATCGGGTCCGGTATTGATAGCTCATTCAAACTCTGTGGTTCTTTATTGGCAGCACGAAGCTTACCATGAGCTTCCGCTAGCTATCTGTATTCAATCACGTCTGAAAAAAAGCTTAATTTTCCTCTAATTCCATTCGAATTAATTTGATGAGGCCACTGGAATCCACCGCTGCCCTTTTTTTCAGCACATTTCGATACTTAATCTGAGTTATGGCATCTGGATCTGGCCCGTGACTGTATTCGGTGACAGTTACGACCTGGTACATCCCATCAACTTTCATAGAAATCATGCTTGAAGAATATTTTACCGCGATATGAGCTTCGCGGTACCTTTGCAGCACTAGCAAATCATGGTTTTACGAGATTTTCAACAACTCAACCAATTTTGAAGTGACGGGATTGGATAATGTATGTATGATGTATAATATGTACTACCACCCATTGTAGCACGAAAACTAAGTCCGACAGCAATGTGCTCTCCTCTCTGTAAGACTTGATCAAGCTTTAATAACCACTGATTATCCTAACCATGCCATAATAAGAAGGTGCAAAAATGGGTTGGGTGGATCGATACGCAACATCACTTATACGTATCCACAGGGATATAAAGAATCTCCTTTCAACAACAAGATTGAACAATTGGTCAAAAGAGCCCGCCCTTTATTCACAAACTGTTAGCAGTGGTGAGTTGGCATTCCCACTCTCCCCATCCAGAGTGTTTCAATCGGGTGCCCTGATAGTCCCTCCCATTCCCATGAAATATTTATATAATCGTGTAAATATTTATGTAAATGAAAA
Source organism: Aedes japonicus (assembly GCA_034211315.2). NCBI lineage: Eukaryota > Metazoa > Arthropoda > Insecta > Diptera > Culicidae > Aedes > Aedes japonicus. The sequence goes on along the minus strand of JASCZW010003308.1, from coordinate 2,070 downwards.
ATACTACAAGCATTCGTATCTATTATGTATAATCTTCATTGATCCTGAAATGCAAGAAATGTTGTAAAGTGTTGAAGTGTAGAGTTCTGGCAGTACGGAAAGAGTTAAGTAGCCGATGACGAAGCACGTTAGCAGATAAGTTGAAGTCGAGCATGTTGAAGAGCTCGTTGAAACGCTGGCTGATTGCTCGAATTGGCTCGTGGAGTGTATAGTTCTTGTTCTGTGGCTCAATATGCAGAAATACACGTTGACGAAGAGGTATCTCTAGGGGATTCAGACTTAACTGTGACAGCAGTGCCGGACAATCAATTTCTCCCCTGAGCAGCTTTCCAGCAAACAAAGCCTGAGCGGCTTTTCGTCTCACCTCAAGTGGTTCGATGTTACGGGGGAAGGTTCGTAGGATCACGCCACCTGAGAAAGCGAAGAGCGTTACTTACGAGCTTTCGTTGAACTGCTTCGATTCTGGCGATCCATATGGTATGGAAAGGTCATAATACAATAGCACATGATTCTAGTAAAGAGTGTTTCGATCAAAATTTGGTAAAACAGTAATGTGTGCGAGTCGATCAAAGTTTTTATTAATAAGTCAAATTCTTTTTCTTTTTCAAGTTCAGTTAATACAAAATACAGACGATTTATTCAGCTATGCTTCCTTTTTACCGAATGAAAATTGACGAGTCTTCCGTTAACACCTGCCATAACTAGAAATTAGAAGAAAAATAAGTATTTTCCATTTAATTCCAACTACCTTTGCTTATCTTGACAGATATGCGTATTTCGTCTACAATGTGCAGACTTCTTTAGTGTCTCGTACTAATAACTTGACTTAGTACGAGACACTAAAGAAGTCTGCACATTTGTAGACGAAATACGCGTATCTGTCAAGATAAGCAAAGGTAGTTGGAATCAAATGTAAAGTACTAACTTTTCTTCTCATTTATGGTTACAGGTATTCCTCACTAAACAGCTGAAACCTTCTAGGATTCACCTGCCATAAGATTTTGTACAGGCTCCTTGTTCACTTTATTCGCCGCAGAACGCCAGTTTGCTTTGAACTGTTTCTCGCTCACAACAGCTTTTTGAGTTTTCTTAAGATTCCGCTTGACGATGGCCCAATATTATTCGATTGGGCAGAGCTCTGGCGTGTTAAGAGGGTTCTTGTCTTTGGGCACCACTCAAACGTTGTTGGCAGCATACACCTCCATGACCTTTTTTCCGTGATGGCAAGATGCCAAGTCCGGCCAAAGTAGAACGAAACAATTGTGAGAGACAGTAGACATTTTTGTAGGTACTCGCTTAGATAAATTTCCTGATTGACGGTCTCAGTCGCAATGTAAACGTTGCTCTTCAAGCCACTCCCAGCTTCTTTGCGACATCTCGGACGGAGATGTTAGGGTTCCGCTCGAAACAGCGAGCAACTCTTTTTGTCGTCGCTGTAGCTCCGGCTTTCGATTGCCCCGATACAGCTTTCCTGGCTGTCGACAAACGTTCACCGAACATTTTTAATACGTTGTTAACAGTATATTTAGCCACACTCAACAATTTCGCCAACTTGGCGTGAGAGTAGTTTGAATTTTCGCCATGTACGTGCAAAATTTTGATGCGTTGTTTCTCTTCCTTCGACGATTTTGATAACGATTTTGATAACTGCAGTGCTAATCTCAAAATCAAAAAAAAAAAAAAAAAAAGGCATGATGCTACACGCACACATCTTCAAAAAGAGGGTGTGCAAATTTGTTCAATTCACGAGAAAAGCGAAATGGCGTCAAGTTTGATTCAACCAAATTATGATCGAAACATCCTCTTTGGAACGTTAAAGTGCGCAATAGAGGGACCTGAAAAAAGCGTGATCGCGAAACACGTCAGTAATTTTAAAAATAGAGCTCAACTGACTCTGGACAAAGAGCTCAACTAACTCTGGACACAATGTCGTTGTACTTAAATGTGAATATCAGTCCATTATCCAGCATAACCCCGGAAATCCTTGATGTGTTGAACGCGAGCGAGCGATTGCCCAAAGAGGACATAGTCGAAGATGGCTTCTGCAGCTTTTCCGGTGATATGATGTTA